>ML281225.1:17091-88520 GCA_005239495.1 Nicotiana undulata | reverse complement strand
GCCGAGTGATTGTGAGGCTATGCACGAGGGGACATTCCGTGCCGAGTGATTGTGAGGCTATGCGTGAGGGGACATTCCGTGCCGAGTGTTATTTTATGCACGAGGGGACATTCTGTGCCGAGTGATTGTGAGGTTATGCACGAGGGGTCATGCCGTGCCTTTTGTTGTTTCTGTTGAGAAGTTAAATTCCTGCCTTTATTTCTTTTACATATCAGTCACTGCCCTGTTCTACCGTGCTAGCAATTGTTGCCCCTTTTACCCCCAGCATGTCCACCCCGTATCTGTCTTACTTGCTTATTTCTGTCGATATTCTCCTGTTATTATATAGAATTGCACAAGTACATATATTGTTGTCAGTGCTAGCCTCGTCACTACTTCGCCGAGGTTAGGCTCGGCACTTACTCAGTACATGGGGTCGGTTGTACTGATGCTACACCTGCACTTATTTATGTTGTGCAGACTACGCAGCCGGACCCGGTGATCACTGACGGTCAGAGAATCTCATCAGTTCACACAGGAGACATCGAGGTAGACCTGCAGACGTTCGTGGGCCTTAACGTCACCTTCTACTATTCGCTTTCGGCTCTGTCTTACTTTGTATTTCAAAGACAGTCCTATGTACTTATTTTCAGACCTTTTGTTTGTAGTAATCTCTTAGACAGTTCGTGAGTATGTGACACCAGTCCTGGGATTTGTATATGGGTTTTACTTCGAAATTGCTATGTTATTTTTGGCTATTTGTTAACCTTCCTATTGTTGACCACCGATGCTTTAGTTATCTTATCTGTGTTAGTTGTTAATGAATTTTATTTAGTTCAAACGTTGGCTTGTCTAGCGGGTTCAACGTTAGACGTAGTCATGGCCCGAAGGTGGGATTTCGGGTCGTGACACGTGTGGATTGTTATGATGTTGATATTGATATAACACGATAGACCCTATGATAATGTGTTCCTGTGTTGATGCTTGGATATGGATCCGTCCCTCCAAATTCAGGTGATTACCCATGTTACTTTGGGCCCTGAAAGCATAGGCACTTGGAATAGTACGTGGTACGAGACACATGGATTTGTGTTAGTTTCACGACCCAAAATCCCACCAAAGGTCTTGATGACGCTTAACATGCTCACTAGGAAATCCAACACTCAACAGCAACAAAAGAATCCAATTATTAAATCATTTAATTGTTTCGTGATATAAATAAAAATGCGGAACAAATCTCAATTCCTATCATAAATACATAATGAATGACAAGGTATAAACATGACCACAACCATCTATATCGCCCAAAACCCGGTGCCACAATATCACAAGAATCTAATAAGAGAAACTAGAATCAACTGAACAAATACATCTGTACGGAAAAAAATACTTAGATAGAAACAAATAAGTATAGAAGAGGGACTCCATGTGCTGCGGATTAGGGCTGTTCAAAATCGAGTCATAGTCGTTAACTGAACTGAACCTATGACTTATTGGCTTATTGGTATAGGGTTATCGGGGTAATAGATAGTTAACGGATTGAGATTTTACGATTAGCGGCCTAATGGTTTGGGAGCGGATTACTCAATTTTCTAATCGGATAAGTCGTTAGCCCGTAAAAGAATTTTATATTTACACTTTTACCTCCTTATTAGTGACAATATCTGTTTCTTTGTTACGTAGATGATTTCTTCTAGAAAAAGTCTTGACCTCTGTGAATTTTAATTGATTATGTTCTTTTTATATATCAGGGGAAATGTGAGCAGTATTAATATTGTCCTTTTTATTACATGACAAAGCAAAGTAAAAAAGGACAGTAAATTTGACGGAAAGATTAGCCTCGACCGAATGCAAACTATTGCTATCGACCACAACATACAAACTAAACAGAATTGATCGTCACTATGCATTCGTTAACTTACCCAAAATTACCATGTGTAATATTTTCAAATCAAGAGTATCATCAACCTTTTCCAAAGAAAGACCACCCTTCTGCATGTTAATATTATCAATCACATACACATCCCCATGTCAGAGTATGAAAAGAAAAGTCCATCTAAAGGAAAGGCAAATCCGGGCAGAACAAACATACCGCTAGCACCTCACGTACAACTCCAATGACAGTATCATCATTAGAGTTACGTACATTGACCAAGATATGAAGCAAGAGCCAATGACCTTTGGTATCCCCATCTGCAATTACAAAGTGATCCACTATTACTGGAAGTTGAAAATAACATTATGAACAACTCCTCTAGATGACTAGGATTGTTCAAAAAAATTCTATTTGGTTTAGCCGATAACTGCCCAATAACCGCGCGATAATCTTTAAGACGATACCAATCCGTCTGTTATCTTATTGGATGGCTAGTGAATTACTAACATTTATAATCCGATAACCGATAAGCCAAATCTTTAAGCGTAATTATTTTCCCGATCCGTCCGATAAGCACCCCTAATGCAGATCGGAACAAGTCAAGCAGCTCAGCATGAAGTCTCCAATCATATCCCTACTTAGCTTAAGAGGTTTCACAAATACCAGTCTCAGAACCTGCACAAAATATGCAGAAGTACTCAGTAAGTATCAAACCTCGGAGAAGTAGTGGCGAGGGGTAGACATCGACACTTGTTAATAGCTCAATAAGTATATGAAGCATAAATAGAACCTGAAATAGAGCATGATCATCAATTGGGTTTGTCAATAGAAACATCGTAAAACTAGAAAATATACATGTTTTTCGGACAAGGAGATAGAATACAACATCAATTGTCTTAGTTCTTTCCATAATAATGACACGAATCAACCAATGTTCACGTATAATATAAGAGTCATTGCATGAGTCTAAGCTACCTATACATCTCAAACAAGGGGGATATCACTATATCAGTTATCTCAATCTGTCATAACCCCAATTTCCCACCTTAGTATATCGTGATGGTACCTAATTTTTAAGACTAGGTAAGCCTAACGTTCATTGATAGTTTAACAGAAAAAACAAACTAGAAGAACAAAATAAACCGATATAGCTCATAATAACTCCAAAACAGACATCAGTAACAAAATCCCCAAATCAGTGGAACTGATTCATAAGCTCTACATAAAGGTACATAACTGTAATACAACATCGTCTGATAATAGGAATAACAATAATAAGGAAATAGCAGAAGGTGACTCTGAGGCCTGCGAGCGTCGGGCAGGTATACCTTTAAGTCTCCGGAAATAATTGAATGATGTACCTGGATTTGCACAAAATGTGCATAAGCATAGCATGAATACACCACAATGGTACCCAGTAAGTGTCAAGCCTAACCTCAGTAGAGTAGTGACGAGGCCAGATCAAGACATCTACTAGGACTAGAAAACTAAACAAAGTATATTATAGTCAAAAAATGGAAAGTGAGGGAATGAATGACAATAAATCAGTTCAATACTATAAGCTAACAACGAAATTTAAGATAATGAAGGCAGCAAGGGGTGAACACATGGTGATAACAACAAGAAATCAATACGGACAAATGCAAGTAAGGCAAATGAAGAGATAACAAAAAAATTTCAACCAACAAGCCTCTTTAACGTAGAATGTACATCAAGAATCACAACCGAGGTTTCACGACTCATATTCACATTTCACAATATCAGTCACAAGCTTTCCTCATATCGCCGTGTGAGCCTTACATTGAGATATTTTTGGAAACATTTTTTCTGAAATAGCAACACACGTTTTAGCCCTCTTATATAGTCATGGGGCTTCAAGTAATTCCCTTACTAGGAACACACACATATTCCCACCTTACATCGCCGCATGCACATCAACCCTTATCCTTATACCGCTGCATGCGCATCAATATCACAACAATAACAACTCGCACCACATGTGCCCATATGCCATAACTTTCCAAAATCAATAATACCAATGTTACCACAATAAATAGTCCACGGCTCATCCACAATGTGTGCAAGAATCTCAAAAGTAACAAAATTAATTAAGAAATACTCAACAAGGAAAGATATCTCAATAATCAGCAACTTCCACCTCAATGTGGCAATAACTTTCACAACTTCAACATCAATAACCTAACAATAAGATATTCCCTCGAAATAACAAGTTCAAGTAAGAGTAATTCAAAATAAGAGAGGTAACAAGACAATAAGAGAGGTAACTACATAAACTAAAACATGTATGAGAAAACGTACAATAAAAGATAGAACAAGTGCTAACAACGTCAATAGAGCAAGTGAGAGTAAATTAACAATGAAATATATAATATTTTATGACAAGTTGAATTTAATGCATGGAAGAAGTCTAAAAGTCTAAACCATTCAAATATCACCTATAGCTCGTATACACACTCGTCACCTCGTGTACACGTCCTCCACATAATACAAATAACACAATCAACCTGAATCCTAAGGGGTAGTTCCCCCACACAAAGTTATACAAGATACTTACCTCAATTAGGCCAAACCAACCTTCAAATATAGCTTTTCCCCTAAAATTATCCTCCGCACTATTCAAATCTAACCAAAAATGACTTAATATTATCAAACAATGCAAGGGAAACCAATTATGATTAGATAAAGTTATGATCTTTACACCACTCTCCAAAAATCCATCCCCAGTCATAACCTGGTTCCAAGGGTATATTTCGACTACCCATAACCCCAAGAGTCCATATATGTATTTTGTTTTCAAATTCGAGTCCAAATCGACTCTCAAACCCCAAAAATTCATTTTTCAAAACTTTGACTAAAATCCCAAAAATTCCTCTTTAATTCTCATAAATGTAATGTTAAATCTAAGATATAATCATGAAATATAGTTGGAAATTGATTAGAATCACTTACCCAATGTTTGTTGATGAAAATCCCCTCTCTAAAGCACCTCCTACCGAGTCTAGGATTCTTGAGTTTTCATTTTAAATTCATGTGTTTTGATGTACGATTCGCAGTTCTAGATGTTATTTTTATGTTTTGATCGCGTCAGATTTTTTTAGACTTGTGTGGATGTTTGTTTGGAGCCATGAGGGCTCGGGTGCGTTTCGAACGTGTTTTGGAAAGACTAAAATACAAGTTGCTGGTGTGTTGGTGCTGCAATTGTCGCTATCGCGAGCACCGGCTTCGCAATCGCGAACATGATAGGGGGATTCGCATTTGCGAAGATTAGGCTTAGATGGGTTTATTCGCATTTGCGATAAATTGGTCGCTTTTGCAAGGAAAGCAAACCCAAGGCTTCCAAACCGAGAATCAAAGGGTCCAAATCAACCCAAACCCTCCTGAATTGATATTTCTATCGGGTGGCATGCCCGAAAGGTCTACTTGGAACACATCTGGGAAATTTCCCACAACCAGAACTGACTCAACGGTAGGAGTATCAGCACTGACATCTCTCACAAAGGCTAGATATTCCTCACACCCCTTCTCAACCATCCATTATACCTTAATAAAGGACACAACTCTGCTAGGAATATAATCCAATATATCCCTCCACTCCAACTGCGACAAACCTGACACAACCAATGTCACAGTCTTGGCATGACAATCCAGAATAGCGTGATAGGGCAACAACCAATCCATGCTCAATATCACATAAACGTCTACCATACTAAGTACAATAGATCAACTTTGGTCTCATAACCACCAATAACGACTAAACGAGACCGATAAACACAATCCACAACAATAGAATATCCCCTAGGTGTGGACACATTTATAGGAGCACTCAAAGAATCACGAAATATATCCAAATACAGGGCAAAGTATGATGACACATATAAATAAGGTAAACGCGTATCAAATAAGACTGAAGCATCCATATGACAAACTGGAATAATGCCTGTGATGATGGCATCTTATGCAACTACCTCCGTCCAACCCGAAAAAGCATAGAAACGAGACTGGTCTCCCCCTCTAGGGCGACCTCTACCCGCTTGGCCTCCACCCCTAGCTAGCGGTGTAGGTGAAGAGGCAACCATGGCATGTGGACCCTGTGGAATACGTGGAGCCTATGTAGTCTATGGAGGTGCACCCCTCCTGAGTTTGGGGCAGTCCCTTACCATATGTCTGGTATCACCACACTCAAAACAAGCTCAAGATGGGCGTGACTAGTGAAACTAACTATGGCCTGGTCGGCTAGATTGATCGCTAAGGCTCCCCCTATAAGAGGTACACTGGACAGTGGCAGAGAAAAATAGGCAACCTACAACCTTAGAGTAGTCGGGGCAGTGCTAGAAGCTTGAAGTGCTAAATGAACTGGTCGGCTCACATATCCCATGCCATGACGGGCTGAAACTACAACGTGGCCACCACTAAATCCTCCAATACCTCGAGGCCTCTTGGCCTCCCTGTACTATCTCCCTCGGCCCCGCATATCCTCTAGCCTTCGAGCGATCTCTACCACCTGCTGAAATAGGGTATCTGTCTCCAGCTCCCAAGCCATACTAAACCTAAGACCATAACTGAGCCCCTCAATGAATCTGTGGACTCGCTCTATGACTATAGAAACCAAAGGAGGTGCATGTCGGGACTACTCGCTAAATCTAATAGCATACTCTAATACTGACATAGTCCCCTGACGCAACTGCTCAAACTCTGTGTGCCATACATCCCGAAAGGTCCGGGGACAAACTCTCTCAAGAACATCTCTGAAAACTGAGCCCAAGTGAGTGGGGCTGCATCAGCTGGCCTACTCTCCTCGTAAGCCTTCAACTAACGAAATGCTGCTCCTGCCAGCTGAAATGTAGTAAAAGAAATTCTGCTCACCTCCATATTACCCATGGTGTAGAGAATATGGTGGCACTTCTCCTGTAAACCTTGTGCGTCCTCGGTAGATGTGCCACTGAAGGTAGGAGGATCATACTTCTTGAACCTCTTAAGTCTCCTCTGCTCCTCCTTAGATGCCTCTGGCTTGACCTCGGGCTAAACCAGTATAACGGGTTGTGCTGGCATGATGCACAAGACTTGATCAATGTGTACCTACTTCTCTAGGGTACGGGCCATGGGAGTTTGAGCTCCTCCCCTAACATGAGATGTAGCTGGTGTAAGGGGAATCAATCTCGCCTAAGCTAGAGTGTCAAACATGCCAAAGAACTGTGCTACTGTCTCCTGATGTCTAGGGGCAGTAACAGGCGCCTCGGGTGCCTGTCCCCCAACCAGAGCTACTGGAGGATCCTCATTCATTGCTCGGGCAGGTGCTTTGGCTGCAGCACGTGCCCCTCCTTGGCCTCTGCCCCAGCCTAACGTTGCTCTAGTAGGGGGGCGAGTGTATGATCATCTAATCCATCAATGTGTGTCCTCACAATCTATGAGAGAACAAAAATACAAAGACTCAGATTTTAAATTAACAAATTCGCACGATAAGGAATCAAAGAACTAGAATTTTCCTAATAGTTTTGTAGCCTCTTGAAGATAAGTTCAGATATCTCTGTACTGATCTGCAAGACTCTACTAAATTTTCTTATGACTCGTAACACCTATAAACCTAGAGCAATGATACCATCTTGTCACGACCATAGAATCCTACCTTAGGATGTCGTGATGGCACCTAGTCTCTAAGACTAGGTAAGCCTAACATTCATTGCTAGTTTAACATAAATAACAAACTAGAACCACAAAATAAACCAATAAGGCTCATAGTTACTCCAAAACGGACATTAGTAACAAAATCCCCAAAATCGGTGGAACTGAGTCATAAGCTCTACAGAAAGGTACAAAAATCGATAATACAACACTTTCTGATAATATGAATAACAATAATAAGGAAATAGCATAAGATGACTCCCAGGCCTGCGAGCGTCAGGAAGGTATACCATGAAGTCTCCAGAAATAACTGAATGATCACTAGTGTTCGGCACTAGCATATGTACCTGAATCTGCACAAATGTGCAGAAGCGTAGCATGAGTACACCATAGCGGTACCCAGTAAGTATCAAGTCTAACCTTAGTAGAGTAGTGACGAGGCAAGGTTAAGACACCTACTAGGACTAGAAAACTAAACAGAGTATAGTATAGTCAAAAAATAGGAAGTGAAGGAATGGATGCCAATAAACTAGTTAAATAGTATAAGCTAAAAATGGAATTTAAAACAATGAAGACAACAAGGGTTGAACACATGGTCGTAACAACAAGAAATCAATACGGACAAATACAAGCAAGGAAAATGAAGAGATAATAAGAATTTTCAACCAACAAGCCTCTTTTACATAGAATCTACAACAAGAATCACAACCGAGGTGCCACACCTCATATTCACATTTTACAATCTCAATCACAATCTTTTCTTATATCGCTGCATGAGCCTTACATTTAGATATTTTTGAAAACATTTTTCCCAAAATAGCTACACGCGCTTTAGCCCCCTTAAATTGTTGCATGGCTTCAAGTAATTCCCTTACTAGACATAAATCCCACCTTATGTCATTTCATGCACATCAAACCGTATCCGTATACCACCGCATGCGCATCAATATCACAATACAATAGCAACTCGCACCACATGTGCCCATTGCCACAACTTCCTAAAATCAACAACACCAATGTTACCACAACAAATAGCCCACGGCTCATCCACAATGTGTACATGAATCGCAAAACTAACAAAATAAATTGAGTAATACTCAACAAGGAAAGATATCTCAACAATCAACAACTTTCACCTCAATGTGGTAATAGCTTTCACAACTTCAACATCAATAACCCAACAAGAAGATATTCCCACGAAATAAAATCTTCAAGTAAGAGTAATTCAACAATAAGAGAGGTAACAAGACAATATGAGAGGTAACAAATTCAACTAAAACATGTAAGAGAAAACATAACAATAAAAGATAGAACAAGTGCTAACAAGGTCAACTAGAGCATGTGAGAGTAAATTTACAAATGAAAGATATAACATGTTATAAAAAGTTCAATTTAATGGATGGAAGAAGTATAAAAGTCTAAATTGGTCAAATATCACATATAGCATGTCTACACACTCGTCGCCTTCTGTATACGTCCTCCACATAAGACAAATAACACAATCAACCCAAATCCTAAGGGGTAGTTTGTGTACGGCCAAAATCAGAGAGTCCGATTTCAAGGCCATTATGGCATTCCGAAGCCCGTCTTCGAAGAGCTCGGAGCAAGGTTCGAGGTTTAACTCCGAGATATTCCTCGAGGGAGCATATCGAAGGTTCCCTAGGTTGGACCTCTGGGAAGTGCAAATCGATGACCATCATGGAAAGGCGGAAAACTTCCAAGGACACGTGGTTAGAGTTGACCAAGTCTGCTAGAATAGTACAAATTCGTACTAAGCCATTAAATGGTTGTACCAATAGCATTTCCTTGTAATAATTATACATGTACTTTGTTGGGATTCCCCCCTCCTATATAAAGGGGGCCCTTGTCATTTTGTAACATACATGATATTTAATACAACAAGAACATTCTCTACTCCCTAACTTAAACACACTCAATAATTGTTCTATAGATTTATTGTGTTCATTAATTGTTCTTCATTTATTGCTCATTATTGATCATAAAGGGATACCCTCGAGGACCTCAACATTGTAATTCCCTCATCGATCACCCACCATTAAGCACCATAATTCGACATCGAGGCCCTGTCTCGGTCGGCTCGAGACCCTGCCTTGTGACAGCTTGGTTTGCGTATCACTACTTCCCTTCACTCTTACCTTACTTTTCTTACTCACACTTAGCATCTACTGCCTAACAACTAGCATTAAAATAAATCACGTATTTTTAGAACCACAAAATCAAATATAATTGTCATTACCATTTTCAAGGTAAACAGTTTGGCGCCCACCGTGGGGCTAAAAATAATAATGATTGTTTTAGTGCCGGTTTGCTGAAAACACAAGTTATTATTCACACTTTTTCTTGTCCAATAATCTTTGATTTCAGGTCAAAATGTCTAACTCAGTGAATGCACATGAAAACAATGGTCCTGATGATCATGGAGTGAACGCTGTAATTGTTTCAGGCACCAGTGTACCACTACAAAACCCTGGGGTGACAATAGCACCAATCCCCGTAGATATGGGCTCACGTAACGCCCAACATGTCGATATAAGCTCTCATACCAACGGAAGTGTACACCGGGAAAGCCAACATGAAGCAGAGAAAACTCTAGCTCGGGAGGAAAGAGAAGTTAGCATTCATGTCATTTTTGAAATGTTACAAGCACAGTAAGTGGCTATTGCTCAGCTACAAAGTCAACAAAAAACCCCAAGCACAGCAGCACCGGAAACGGTCGTCGAGTCGAGCAGGCACCAGAAAGGTCAAGCAACAACGGGTCAGCAGCTGATCCCGCTATTATGAAGATGCTCGAGGACCTTACTAAAAGAATCGAATCAGGAGACAAGAAGATAGAAGTGAACGACAAAAAGGTGGAGACCTATAACTCGAGGGTCGATCGGATCCCGGGTGTCGCGCCCCCTTTTTCCTCGCGGAGTCCAGGTTTCGACATTTTTGGGACAACTCCCTTCCTTTTGGGAAAGGGGTATAGAATTTGAAGAGTCACCACCTAACCGATTTAAGGTGCGTTAGGGCACATAAAGTAGATAACTCATAAACCGGTTTACATTACAAGAGATTGGGTAAGGGCTCAAAATTACCTTGAGGGGAAGGTGTTAGGCACCCCTCGAGATCCACAACGGTGGGTCCCGGCCAAACTCAATTTAAGCGAATTAGTCATAAAGAAATTCTAACAAATAGAGATCATTTTGGAAAAACGGGAATAAAAGGGGTCCTACGTTTATTAGCCTATAGGATCACTTCTGTGCAATACTCGGTAAACTTTCCTCAAATAGAGGTGTCACGCGTAGCATTGGCGCACAAGTCATCATATCCTTTACTACCCAATTACCCTCCCCTTAATTATTATCTAAGCGTTCTAATAACATCGAATACGTACCCTATGCGTGCATTACCCGTCCCTCACCTATGGCTCTAGAGGTGCTTAGGACCGCTATTTAAGGTGGTTCTAGACTCACCTACGTTGCTTAAAAGGAGAAAATCTAAGCGACAAACAAAACAAATAGGATTGTCACCTAAGGATCAGTTAAAGGGCTCACATTTACCTCCACAAATAAACAAAACAATTGCACGCCTCAAGCAAATAGTTTTAAGCTATTTAAGAGTCTTATAGCAGGATATCTAGATGAACACAGAACAGAATATGCAGCAGTTTCATTAAGGAGAGGCAGTAAATACCTAATCAGTTTGCCTACTGATTTTATTACTTCCTAAATCTTGGCAGTTTATAAGCAGTCAAACAAACACAGTTTTACAACTTCAGAATTTTAATTGTCCTACAGGCTTGCCTAGGTGTGGATCAGCAGTATCCTATGGACATGTCATCTAAACGTTAATCAGAACATAATTATAAACCAATGATTGATTTTTTAACAGGCCGGTTTTATTTGTTTAGACCTTATAGGCATGTTGTCTATGTGTTGCAAATCATCACAAGCATTACTTCAGGACATATAAACACAAAGATTGATTTTTTTTACATATTTATCTCTACAAAAATGATATCTAAGTGTTGGAACTATTTTTATACTTATTCCTTATAGGCATGACGGTTAAGTGATGAAACTGGTTTTATATATATCTTCCTATAAGCACGATATCTAGGAGAATAAAGTTGTTAGCCAATTTTCAAGCAAATTCATCAAGGGAATTCCTGGGGACATGATTTCTAGTGCACACATGAAGGTTTGAGAACATGCTTATTAATGCAGAACTGATCAATGACCTAGAAACAGGATTTCTAAGATGAAAATTCAACATAATGAGATAAACCCTATGAACATGGTTTCTAATGCAAATAAATACCATCACAATAGTCCTATAGGCATGGTTTCTACCCGATCTCTACAAAATAATATATAAAAGTCCCTCCCGGTTTTACTAATAACCCCAATATCTATTTATTTTTTTTACAAGAATTATTATTACAGACCATATATAAATGAATCACAGAATGAAATGACTATACTATAGGGAGCCTGGATAGGCCCAATAGTAAACCTGGAAATCCAGGTCTTCAACTAAATATGAAGTGTGCAAGTATCTCATAGTACACCAAATGAGCTTCTGATGTATCAAAACTCCCAAGGGCCTCAGGGACCACGGGCAATGCTCACACCAGAAACCCTTTTAAAGAAATAGTTTTTGTGAGCAAGTTCGGAAAAGCCAGCCCCAGTGTGTCAGAGTACGGAGGAGTCTCAAGGACTCCTAGGTAGTGCTCATACTAGAGGGGCAGGACCCTAAGTATTCTAAGTGTAGGAGTTGAAAATAGTACATGAAAATAGGAGATAGCTTTAAGAAAACAGTTTGGTTTTCTAGGAGTAAATAGGAACAAACAGAGTCAGTTCAGCACTTTGAGTTCAGACAAAGATTCCAGCAATCAAACAATAGACAGAACAGGATCATGATCACTTCAAACAAGATTTCACATCACTTAGGATTGACTTAGTTCATTAGTTATCACTAGGTGAGCATATAGTATGCTGGGATAAGAAGAATAATCAGACAACTACACAGAGAAAGGTAGCAGGGGTTGGGAGCATAGAAGTCATTAATCAGGAACACATAAAACAAGACAAGAATGAAAGCATGCTAGTTGAGAAACAAGTGGATAAGTATCTTGGACCAAATAAGAACATGCATGAACCAGATTGACATATTGGACAAGATATTTTCATAAGAGTTAGGGCATGCTAATTAACAGAGACATAAAGCAGGCAAAGGCAGTTTGACATCTTATAAGAGACAAGTTACATAACATACTGAATAGGACCTAATGATAGAGATAGACATACTTATTAAGAGCAAGCAATAGGAAGCACGCAGGTTTAATTGCATATGATAACAGCCAGATTACGTAACACTAAATAGGACTTAGCAACAAAAGTAGTCATGCTAATTTAAAGAAATAAACAGGAAAGACATAGGTCTACTACACATAAGTAGTCATGCTAATTAAGAGATAAACATGAAGCACATAGGTTTGATTGCATATGATAACAGCCAGATTACATAACACTATACAGGACATAGCAACAGAAGTAGACATGCTAATTTAAAGCAATAAACAAGAAAGTCATAGGTCTAAATGTACAGAAATAGTCAAGCTAATTAAGATCAATAAAGAGGCAAGACATGGATTTAACTACACAGAAGTAATCATTCGGATTGAGAGCAATAAACAGGAAAGCACATAAGTTTACCTTCATGGAACATTGAATGATAATATGATGTGAGACATGCCAGTTAAGAAATAGCGAACAGGAAGGTGAAAGTATGCAGTGCCCAAAAGTCTAGCCTTGGCTTTCAGCCGGCTAGACAATGCAGCAAACACAAGTAACAGAAAGGTTTGAATAAGAGAAAGAGTTTTTGTGTGTGTGTGTGTGTGTTTCTTTCTGAATGTGTTCGTGTCTTAAAGAAATCAGAATGAGAATTTATATAGCACTTAGTAAGGTAAAACAAATAAGGTAAAGAATAAATCATAGTTCATAAAATAAGGTATACACATAAATCAATCAGTTGATTGGGGAACTAGCTCAATCAATTTACACAGAAAAATCCGAAAGAGACCCCTCTGAATAGGGAGAATCAATTAAAAGTCCATGTTGGGGTTCAAATAAGGTAAATAAGTCAATCACAGACCGTAAATTAGACTAATTAATATAAATAAGGCAAGTAGTACTAATTAAAAATCATAAATAAGGAAAATAGGTAACAGGAAAATATAATTCGAACTCTAATAAAATCAGTCAATCTATTTTGATTGACAAAGATAAACAGTAACGGGAAAATATTGAAGTAAACAATGAAATAAGCAGAAAACCCTAAGGTTTAAAGCATATACACAAAAATTAGTCGAACTAGCAAAGGATAATCATATTCAAACACTTAGAAGCTTAAAAACCTTTTGAAGAGAACTTAAGACGAAACCCTAGATTTTAGAAAACACTGGAATTGAATAGTAATAAAAAAAAACATAAGGTTTTCAAAGGGAAATATCAAATAACACTTAAAACGTCTCAGATCTACAAGGGTCCGCACAGACCCAAGTGAAAGAGATTAGGGTTTTAAAAAATGACGGAGATGCAAGAAACCTGGTTTAAAACCATAGATTTGAGCCATAAACATGAAGATAATAGTACTCACAAATAGAGATGGCCATAGGTAGGCTTATGAAAAGGTTTTGAACAAAATCTGAGTTGAATCTCTTCGAGATTCTTTCATAAATCAACATAATCGAACTACCAGAAGAGGTGAGAGGCCGGTAGGGGCCGGAAATTACAGAGAAACTCCATGGAACGGGGGTTTTCCGCTGACGGCGGCTAGGGTTAGGGGGAGTGTTTGAGAGAGAAGAGGGGAGGTCAGGGAATATGAAGACGGTGGAAATGAAAAGTAGGGATAGGGTTTGGGGGGTTGGCTTAATTAAAAATGGTAACTATATCCTGGACCGTTGATCTCTAAGATCAACGTCCAGGATTAGTTAAAGGTTGGGGCGGGTTAGATGAAGATTTGGGCTTGGGTATTTTTAATTGGGTTAAGGGTAGGATTTGGGCTGGGTCCAAAATTAAAAGTGAATTCAAAGGGGCTATTTGTTAAATACCCAATTAATTAATTAATTAATTAATTAATTAATTAATTTGTGACAATAATTAATAAATTATAAAAAATGATTTTCATGCATAAAAATGATAAATAATTACTTAATATCATAAAAATATAAAAAGCTATTTTCTGGTGAATAAGGTAATTATGCACACATGAGCTATTATTGCAAAGTTATTGCAATTATAGCACAAAAATGTAAATATGGCTATTCATGAAATAATTAAAGCTTTGGTGTAAATAAAAATGATAAAATTAAGCCATAAAACTATTATAAAACCATTTTTGATGCAATTAGTAATTATTTATATAAATAAAATACTGGGATAAATTAATAAAAATCCTTTAAAATGAAGAAATTATGGAAGAATATTAATTGATGCTCAGGTACTATTTTGAAGATAGATATGCATTTTGAAAATAATATAGGGAAAAATTGGGCATCAACACAGGCGCACCCCGATTTTGAAGGGTGTAGATTCAAAGAAATTCGTGCAAAAGCCATTCCCATCGGGTGCGGCTCTGAAGCCCATCCCGAAGAAGTTCAGAATGCCCGATCTCCTGAAGTATAACGGGACCTCAGACCCCAATGAACACATTACTGCTTACACTTGTGTCGTGAAAGGAAATGACCTGAAGGATGACGAGATTGAATTTGTCTTGTTGAAAAAGTTTGGAGAAACACTATCAAAAGGGGCCATGATGTGGTATCATAACCTACCCCTGAACTCAATGGATTCGTTTTCCATGTTGGCAGACTCTTTTGAAGGCACATGCCGGTGCCATCAAGGTCACTACGAGGAAGTCTGACGTCTTCAAAATCAAACAAAGGGAGAACGAGATGCTGGGAGAATTCGTGTCTCGCTTTCAAATGGAACGAATGGAATTACCTCTAGTCTCCTATGACTGGGCAGTGCAGGCCTTCACTCAAGGTTTGAATTAACGAAGCTCGATATCTTCGAAGCAGCTAAAACAAAACTTGATCGAATATCCCGCCATGACCTGGGCGGATGTACATAACAGGTATCAATCAAAAATCAGGGTCGAGGACGACCAATTGGGATCCCCCTCGGGCTCGGTGTATCCTAGAAGGCTCTTAGAAAAGGAATCAAGGTTTCCGAAAAAAGAGCCGAGGCTAAACAAAGAAAGGTATCAGCCATACGTCGATGATCACAGAAATGCCCCGAGGCGCAATATACCTCAAAACGATCGAAGGACAGACCAAGGTCAAGGTTCCAGGGGGACTCTTGAACAAAGTGGGGATCGATAGGCACATAGGACCAGTAGAGGCACCCCGGTTATCTGAGTACAACTTCAACATCGATGTTTCAGACATCGTATCGGTCATAGGTAAAATGAAAGATACCAGGTGGCCAAAACCCATACTATCAGATCCTTCACAAAGGAAACCCAACTTGGTATGTGAATATCATGGCACTCATGGTCATAGGACTGAGGATTACAGACAGCTCCAAGAAGAGGTAGCACGACTGATCAGCAAAGGGCACCTTCGAGAGTTCCTCAGCGACCGAGCTAAAAACCAATTCCGGGAAAGAGAAGCGAATAGGAAAATCGAAGCAGAAGAACCACATCATGTCATCCACATGATCATTGGAGGGTCGACACCCCACATGAACCTATGGTCAAGCGAACGAAAATATCCATCACCAGGGAAAAGCGAACTCGGAGTTATATACGGGAAGATGCTCTCACATTCAACGAAGAGGACATCAAGACCCTGTTTCTGCCTCATAACGACGCATTGGTAATTTCTTTACTTTTAAATAAATTTCAAATTAAACGTGTGCTCGTAGATCCAGGCAGCTCGGCCAACATAATCAGGTCGAGGGTGGTAGAGCAGCTCGGACTACTGGATCATATCATTCGGCCTCTCGATTCCTCAACGGATTCAACATGGCGAGCGAGACAACGAAAGGGGAGATCATCCTCCTGGTCAACGTGGCCGGCACAATTCAAGATACCAAGTTTCATGTCATCGAAGGTGACATGAGGTACAATGCCTTGCTCAAAAGGCCATGGATACACTGTATGAGAGTAGTGTCGTCAACCCTTCATCAAATGATGAAGTTTCCAACGAAGGACAGAATAAAAATAGTATACGGGGAGCAGCCTGCAGCAAGAGAGATGTTCGCGGTGCACAATGTGGCACCGGCATCGATGCCTCTTACATCGAAGGAGCAAAAGCACAAGCAGACAGCCAAGTAGCAGCCACAACCTACATACTCAACTACACTCGAACGAGTAAATAAAGGACTGTGTCGCGTCCTCGGAGCAAGCAATTTAAGCGTATCGAGGTTCAAATGCCATCATCGGTAAGGTACAACCCTATCCCTTTTCATTTACGTTTTATACTGACTTATTGCAGGCGACCAATTAAGAGGAATCGAAGAACCCTCCAGCTCGAAGACCTTAGGTCTTAAAGCATATGTTGCGCTCTTTTTCCCTTAGATCGGGTTTTATCCCAAACGGGTTTTACCGACAAGGTTTTTAACGAGGCAACATCCATATGCTACCTAAGGAGAACTCACCAAGTATTCAAGTCTTCTCTTCGATCAACCTCAAATACTGGGGACATCCCCCCGGGAGGTCACCTCCTCAAAGAAATTGAAGTATGCCAAAGAGGGTCTCAATAAGAAAATACTGTATCACCAAACGGTCGAATAAACCGTGTCCGCATAGAATAATCAAACTCTCGATGGCGAAGACATGTACGCTCGTGTAAAGGAATCGAAGGAGTATTGCTTATCATCAAAACACTTCATACTTCAAAACAATTCACTATTCTCACAAGAAACGGCTCTAGGGCCGAAAACTCCCCAAACACTCGGGGACTGCCATCAATAGTCAGTTCATCGAGCCATCGAAAGCTCGAAGTTGTAAGACCCTGATCGGGCAACTTCGATCTCATAAGCCCTCCACGAGGCAACATCGAGCTCATAAGCCCTCCACGAGGCAACATCGAGCTCATAAGCCCTCCTTGAGGCAACCTTGAGCTCATAAGCCCTCAATGAGGCAACATCAAATCTGTAAGTCCTCCATGAGGCAATATCAAAAGTAAAGCCCTCAATGAGGCAACACCGAATCTTTAAGACCTCAACGAGGCATGCCCAAATGCATAAAGCCCTCAATGAGGCAATACCAAATCTATAAGACCTCTACGAGGCATGCTCAAATATAAGCCCTCCATGAGGTAATGGCAAAAATATAAGCCCTCCATGAGGCAACATAAAAAGTATAAGCCCTCCACGAGGCAACACCAAATTCATAAAGCCATCAATGAGGCAATACCAAATCTGTAAGACCTCAACGAGGCATGCCCGAATTTGTAAGACCTTAAATAGGCATAATCCCGATATTAAAGTCTAGGCTATATATTCGAACTTGTAAGACCCCTAAAAAAGGCATACCCTAGATATAGACGTCGAGGCTACCACACTCGGGGACTAAAAGGCTACGGCCGAACATAAAGACTACAGCCATAAGGCTCCGGCCAAACTAACGCAGCTTGGAGACGTCCGACTGCTGCCATAAAACTACAGGCCTTCAAATACTTCAAAAATACTTCAAAAAGAACCGGTTAATTAGGCTACCCTCAGCATAAGAAAAAGAGCTTCGATCATATCAGCTTCAAACAATGAAAAGGCTTCGAAAATAATCAGCCTTCAAGAAAAAGGCTTCAAAAATTCAGCCTTCGAGCAAACCTCATGAGGTGCTCATTTATCGTCGCATATCGACTCATAATAGAGGTTCTTATCAAGTCATCGAAGATTCGGACGAACACAAAAACTTCAAAAAAGTCTTTAACGAGGGAAGACTATAGCCATATTAGACGTCGTATCGACCTAGTGTGTAAGTGCCTAAGCTCCAGCCTAAAAAGCCTCAGGGCCGATCTAAAGCAAGCCTAAGGGCCAATGGGTAAGAGCCTAAGCGCCAGCATAAAGAGCCTCAGGGCCGATCTAAAGCAAGCCTAAGGGACAATGCGTAAGAGCCTAAGCGCCAGCCTAAAGAGCCTCAGGGCCGATTTAACAACCTAAGGGTCGATGAGATCGAGTCGAAACCCAACTCGAAGACTGAGCCCTAAATAGGTTAGCTATCAACTATTGCCAATTGCTCATCGAGCACATAATCCCAAGGGTTTCATTTCGAAGTCCAACTTATCGGACTAGGCACTGGCGAGCATCAAGATTCAGAACTAAAACAAAGACACAAACAAGTGGAAATTTATATAAAGGGAAAACCGAAAGGTTTCTTTTTTATATAATGATAAAGAGATACATTTACATTGCTCCCATAGAAGAGCCTTATACAAGGAATCAGAAAGAAACCTAATCTACTCTCGGGGTCTCAGCCTTCCCTCACTCGAGGACTATGGCTCCATCGGCTTCCTTGGGACCAGATCCCTCGATGGCCTCTTCCTCATCGTCTTCGGCATCGGAAACAAGGAACTTGGCATCGAACTCATCCGCCTTGTCCTACTCTATATCCTCCGAGAGATCGAATCCCCTAGCATGGATCTCCTCGAGGGTTTTCCTCCGGGATCGACATCAGGCATATTCATTGCTTCTACTCTCTCGATCGGAAGCCCCACTCAACTTCATACGAGCTTCAGTGGCATCTTTCAGATAGATGGACACCTTCTTATCTGCTTTTGTTCAAACCTCTTCGTCTTCAGCCCGAGCGTCCACAACCTCAGCCTTCATCTTCAAAAGATCAGTCTCGAGCTTAGCAATCATGTTCGTCTGAATCGAGTTGCTTTCTCGAGCATTACGGAGTTGTATCTCGAGGGAGGAGGCCTTAGCCAAAGCATTCCTTTTGTCCGCAACATGAGCGTCTATCTGAGCCCTCAATTCATTGCATTCAAAATTGGCTTGACCGACTTTTCCCCAAAGGCATTCCAGCGCCTCCATTTTTCTCTAAAACTGAGATATTGAAACGTTAGTTTCCAAAGATGGCGGAAGAAGCATGCATCCCCTCAAAATAAAGATTACCTGTTTCTCGAGATTTACTTTGTAATCTTGACTTCGATTCATCTCAGATCGAAGGTGTATCAACTCTCTTATCTTCTTATCACAAAGAATCCTGAGAGACTTCTCCCCATTCAAAGCTTCGACAACCTGGCCTCGCAGTGGAGGAGCTCGGACTTGAGTTTGTCGAAGGCCTATGAAAAAGAAGCCTCAGTTTAAAAGGTGAAAACACGAAGATAAGAAAGCCACAAAGTTCACCAAAGCTCACCACAGAACAGAGCCGCAGAGCCTCCTCAAAAGTAGAGCGTGCGTCTGTTGGTCTGGTCTCATCGGCCCCTGTTGAACCACTCTGGGAGGGGACGTGATCACTCGGGACTCCACTTGATTTAAGCGGCCCCTAGCCTATAATATCCCTCGAAGTACCTTCGAAGGGAGAAGAAGATGGTGGCAAAGGACCTTTGCTCCTCCCCTCTTGTGGAACCTCTCCCCCGAGGCTGGAGACCTCGGGTTAAGCAGGCTTAGCTGCCTCGGGAGATTTTTCGGCCCGAGCTATCAATGTAGTGTCATCCCCCTCGGTTACATCGCCGCTCGTATATCGGATGATGAATATGAGATCTTACTCTATGGTTACATCTTCTTTGTGCCTCCGGGCAGGCCCTACTTCACTATGAACATCCTCGTCCCTTGAGGATCCTTTCCGTTTATTATCTTTCCTAGCCTCCAAAGCCAAAGTTCTGTCCTCCTCCCTGAGAGGGAATGGTCTCACTTCGGAGAATTCACCAATGCATGTAGCAAAGAAATCAATAAACACAAAGAGAAGTATCCCTTAAAAAAGGAACCATATGGCACATACCATGGTGTTATGCTTCCCAGCTGCCCTTCGACAGATCTCGCCACTTACGTTCATCGTAGGTTGAGAAAGCTGCCAATTTCCGAGTCCAATCCGCTAGATCGGGGACCTCATATGGAAACCACGGGATCGCTGTGGAGAAAGAAATTAAACATTCTTACGGAATCTGACTCCACTATGAACACAAAATGGTAAAGTATAGCATATCACCTACGTGTAACATTCCATTTCTCGGGGAACGGCAGGAACTCCGCAGGGATAATATCAACAGTCCTCACTCGAAAAAACTGACTCATCCACCCTCGGTCCCTATCCTCATCATCACGGGAAATAAAGGGCCTAGTGGATCGACGTCGTAGATTATTCAGGCCTCGGTAATGTAAGGGCTGATACAATCTGATGAGGTAGCTGAGAGTGAACTCGAGCTCTGCCTTCTCAACAAAGAATCTTATCATCGGCACGATCCGCCAAAAAGACGGGTGGACCTGAGCCAAGGTAACTCGATATCTTTGAAAGAATTCGAGCACGACTCAGTCGAGAGGGCCTAACGTAAAGGGGTACGTATATACGTTCAAGAACCCCTATACATGAGCCATGATACCCTCTTCCCGAGAGAGTACCTGCAGCATAACCTCCTCTCCCCATCCGCAATCTCTCCTCACAGCCTTGAGGTGTCTCTCTTCTATTGATGGAATGAACCTCGATGCATGCTCTTGATGTCCCGGAACATCGAGAGGTCTCTCTAACATAACATCCTTCCTTGAGACGAAACAGCTTGAAGTTAGCTCACCAAACGCCGTCGGTGTACCACCGACCAGGCGGGAAGCAGAGGTGGAACTTTCCTCTTCCTGGTGAACAGATTTGGGCATGGCAGCCATGACTATTTTGAAACGAGCAAAAGAAGATGAAAACTCAGGCGAAAGCTTTGAACTAAAATGACAGAAGAGTTGATGGAATAAAGGAACTCTATAAAGAAAGTTGGTTGCATAAAGCAGCAAAGCCCTCAGTGGAATGAAAGTAAGTATATATAAGAATAGCAACGACTATTCATTTACTTTCATAACCAATCAGCTCTGACAAAGTCATTATGAATTTTCAGGAAATGTACCGGCGGGGCCACCTTGGTCACTTCATGGGCATGTCATAAGAATGACATTATCATACGACGTTCGAGGGATCGAGAAGTCAAATCGACATCTTACCAACCTGACCCCGGGAAGGTATGCAACTGAAATTAGAATAGTCCGATCTCGAGGGTTTCTGCTGCCACAATTCCGGGCTCGAAGGAACTAAATTTAAATTCGAAGATTAACTTTTGCACAGACACTAAAAGGCGAAGTTTTGAAGACATTAGACGAAAAGATCCTTTGCATTTGCAAAAATATATTTACAAGAGTTTACAAGACTCCCCCGTGGATCCCATATACAAAAAAGAAGAAATAAAAAATAAAAAAAGCAAAAGCGGCCTATTCTTCATCTCCGCTACTTCTCGAGTCGCTTGCGGAGCCCTCATTTGAAGTAGTCAGAATCGTTGATTCCTCTTCCAAGGCCTTGGCTTCTTCGATCTCGGCATAGAGATCGAAGCCCATGGAATGCACTTCCTCCAAGGCTTGCCTCCGAGCTTCTAAACGAGCATGAGCAACAGCACGAGCCAGTTTGAGCTCGCCCTTTTTAGATATCTCTCTGGCCCGATTGTTTGCGGCGGCAGCATCATCTTTGTACGAGGACACGAATGCATCGGCCTCATACTTGGCCGAGGATAATGCGGCATCTGACTTACCATGGAGCGCTTCAAATTTGCGAACCTCCTCTTGAGAATCTCGGAGAAAACCCTAAGTTGAGGCTAGCTCCTCCCGAAGAATATCCCTCTCCGAAGCCACGCTACCATTGTGCCGCTTCAGCTCGAGGGTCTCGGCGTCTTTAGCCGAAATATCTTATCAAAGTTGCCCCACTATGGCATCCTTTTCTCAATCTGTAAATGACGAATCAAGGTAATAAACACCAAATTATGATGATAAAAGACAATCTTATGAATACCAAACTACCTGCTCGATAAAGTTGGCCCGCTCCTGGAGCGCCTTCCCCAAGCTTGCCCGAAGGTAGATCAACTCCTCTTCCTTTTGGGAAGACGAAGTCTTTAGATCATTCAACTCCGACGTGAGTTTCTCGAGCTCCCCTTCACAATGAGTCATCTCATATTATAGCTTGGAAAAGGTCTGGTCATACAGCTTTGTGACCTACAGCGCAAAAGAAAGAAGTTAGAGAGACATGGGTCAAAACTCAAAACACGAAGGTCGCATCAAAAATCACCTGCTTTTGGAGTTTCTCAGCCTCCTAGATGATGATGGGGGCATCGAGATCGGCGTCCTCCTCAACACCGACAAAGTAGTCTCTAAACACATCATCCTCTCCCTGAGAGGTCCCCACATCGGGAGCATCCCTGTTCTGGGCATCCCATATCTTCCCTGGTGAAAATGACGGGCCCAATTGAAAATCTCCCATGGCATCAACCTCTATTGGGGATTTCTCTCACCCTCGAACAACCTCAGAGTTGGGTCCTCCGAACTCGCCAACCAAGGATTCGTCGGCACGAACTGTATCCTGTCAGAAAAGTGGCTCAGGGACTGGACCAAAACCTTCATCGAGGGTCTCCTCAATGCAAGGTTGCTCCGCATCGGCCACCTTCGACTCGGAAGTCTTCTGCCCAACAACTTTCGAAGCATCAGTGCTTCGTCATGCCTTTTGTACCAAAGTGAAACTATCATCATCTTAGTCTTCAGTACAAAGATTTTCTGTTGTTGCCGACATCAAAATCGTGGCATCGTTCTTGGGCTTCTGAGCCTTAGGTCTCTTTGGTTTTAGATATTCCATCGATGTCTCCTTCTTCCTCTTTTTGTCCTCGGCGGGTTTTTAGGCCTCTTTTTCGCCAAGAGGAGGTGGTCTCATTGAAATGGCTTCCCCGAGGTCTGCACAAGCACGAAATGTTAAGCATATCATCGATAAATCTACTCATAAGGAATCTAGAAGTGACAGTGATGAGAGCATACCATGATTCTTGTCTTGTCATCGCGTCTTGGCCAAATCACGCCAAACACGTTCATTATATGGAGAGGCGGAGTTCAAAAGTTTGACCCATCCCGGGAGGTTCTTAACCACGCCGGGGAACCACACGGTGTCTATGTAATCAAAAAAGGATCAAGTAAAAAAGAAAGGGGTCAGTTCAAAAGAGGAAAAAGAGGTGATTTAGTTGATAACATGTGCTCAATATAGGGACACTTACGTATCTTGTTCCATTCCTCCGAGAATGGCATCTTCTCGGCTGGGATGAGGTCTGAGGTCCTGACTCGAACAAACTGGCTCATCTATCCCCGGTCTTTGTCCTCGTCGATGCAGGCAAAAAATGCTTTGGCAGATCGACGATGTAGCTTGACTAAGCCTCATTGACAGAGACGAGGGTTGTACAATCTAATCAAATGATCGAGGGTGAAATTCATTCCCTCGACCATATTGGAGAAATATCTAATAATATAGACAATTCTCCAAAAGAAAGGATAAATTTGACCAAGCTTCCCTCGATACTGATGGCAGAAATCGAGGATCACTGGGTCTATTAGTGGAGAAGATGAATCTGTGGGCCCTAAGGTAAAAGGGTATGTACAAACGCTGAGGAAGCCAACTTTATGCGTAACTATGCTTTCCTCAGATGAAGGGATTTCTACTTGCACTACCTACCCCCAGTGGCAATCTATCTTTACTTTCTTTATATCGGTCACTACACTTATGTACCGAGACATGGGCTCGCATCGGCCCGGTGTCGAAGCAGGTTTATCAATTTTGAAATCGGAGGATGTCTCAAAGGGACTGGGAATGCATTCCTCGATGCGAGGAGGTGCTTTCGATTTACCCTTAGACGGGCGTGATGAAGAAGTGGTTTCCTCTTTTTTAGGGATATTCTTAGAAGTTTTGGCTATGGTTATGACCAAGTTTCAAAGCAAGAAGATGAGGAAGTGAACGCAGAAGGAGGATAAAGGCAAGAAACGGTTAGCAAAAGATTTTAAGGCTTAAAGGTATTGTAAAAGTTTGAAAGATAGGAAATGGATGTATTTATAGGAATCGTTTGAGCATGTTGGAGAAGCGGAAAGGTCGGCCAATAACGATTCGTGGGCTTTTGAATCTTGCTGACATCAACCACTACACAGCCTTTTCTGTCACATCATTTAATGATCTCACGTGGCTGATGTCATACTAGGGATATCGAAGAGGCAAGCATTCAAGACCGATTTATCATTTCATTCTAAGAAATGCGGGGACTATCTGTGTACGGCCAAAATCGGAGAGTCCAATTTCAAGGCCATTAGGCATTCCGAAGCCCGTCTTCGAAGAGCTCGGAGCAAGGTTCGAGGTTTAACTTTGAAATATCCCTCGAGGGATCATATCGAAGGTTCCCTAGGCTAGACCTCTAGGCAGTGCAAATCGATGACCATGATGGAAAGGCAGGAAACTCCCAAGGACACGTGGTTAGAGCTGACCAAGTCTGCAAGAATAGTACAAATCCGTACTAAGCCATTAAATAGTTGTACCAATAGCATTTCCTTGTAACAATTATACATATACTATGTTGGGATTATCCCCTCCTATATAAAGGGGACCCTTGTCATTTTATAGCATACATGATATTCAATACAACAAGAACATTCTCTGCTCCCTAACTTAAACACACTCAACAATTGTTCTATAGATTTATTGCTTTCATTTATTGTGTTCATTAATTGTTCTTCATTTATTGCTCATTATTGATCATAAAGGTCTACCCTCGAGGCCCTCAACAATGTTATTTCCTCATCGATCGCCCACCATTAAGCACCATAATTCGACCTCGAGGCCCTGTATCGGTCGGCTCGAGACCCTGCCTTGTGACAGCTTGGTTTGCGTATCACTACTTCCCTTCACTCTTACCTTACTTTTCTTACTCACACTTAGCATCTATTGCCTAAAAACTAGCATTAAAATAAATCATGTATTTTTAGAAACACAAAATAAAATATAACTGCCATTACCATTTTATAGGTAAACATAGTTCCCCCAAACAAAGTCAGACAAGATACTTACCTCAACTAGGCCAAATCAACCCTGGAAAATAGTTTTTCCCCCAAAATTCTCCTCCATGTGGCTCGTATCTAACCAAAAAATACTTAATATCATCAAACAATGCAAGGGAAACCAATTACAATAGATAAATCTATGATCTTTACACGATTTCCCAAAAGTCAAACCCCGAGCCCACCCAGTCAAAACCCGCGCCCAAGGGTAGATTTCGACTATCCAAAACCCCACGAGTCCATATATGTATTTTATTTTCAAATCCGAGTCCAAATTGACTCTCAAAACCCAAAATTTCGTCTTTCAAAACTTTGATAAAAATCCCCATAATCCCTCTTTGATTCTCATAAATTTGATCTTAAATCTTAGATATAATCATTAAATATAGTTGGTAGTTGATTAGAATCACTTATCCAATGTTTGTTGATGAAAATCCCCTCTCCAAATCGCCTCCTACCGAGTTTAGGGTTCTAAAAATAGAGAAACTGAGATGAAATCTCGACTTTCCAACCTTATGTTCAGTTGCAAAGAAAATCTCGCAATTGCGGATACTGACAAGCTTAGGAGATGTTGCAATTGCGACACAGACTTCGCAAATTCAAAGTCTACTCTCCTCGCAAATGCGACCTATTTATCGCAAATGCAAACAAACCCACCTAAGCCTAATCTTCGAAAATGCGAACTAGGTATCGAAATTGCGATATCTGAGTCCCTCTGTTATGTTCGCAATTGCGTAGCTCGTTCTCAAAATTGCGACAAGTGCAGCACCAGCACACCAGCAACCTATATTTGAGTCCATACCTTTTTTAAATACATTCGAAACTCACTCGAGCCCTCGGGCCTACAAACCAAACATCCACACAAGTCAAAAACATCATACGGACTCACTCGCACGATTAAAACACAAAAATAACATCTAGAACTATGAATCGGACATCAAAACGCATGCATTTCAAATGAAAACTCAAGAACCTCCAAAATTTCAACGAAGAGTCTGAATCCTGTCAAACCAACTCCAACAACCACAACAACAACAACAACATACCCAGTATAATCCTACGGGTGGGGTCTGGGGAGGGTAGTGTGTACGCAGACCTTATCCCTACCTGTAGAGGTAGAGAGGCTGTTTCTTATAGACCCTCGGCTCAAGAAAAGGTGGAAAGGAAGAATAGGGGAGAAGAAGAAGAGGAAAGAGGGGGGAGAAAGAAGGAATAGGGAGGCAAAAGACGATAAGCAAAGAGGAGAAAAGTAGCATCAAATAGTAACCATCAGGGAGCAACAATATCCAGTAAAAGGGGAGAAAAAGTAGCATCAAATAGTAATAATCATGAGCAACAATCCCAGTAACAATTTTCAAAAACAATGGACGTGGTTGCTAAGTACCAGATACAATAACAAACTAGAAGGAAGTAACTTTCAACCCACAACAAGAATATTACAAGTACTACTAGTAAACCTAGGAGAAACTCACAACTACCTGTCAACCGACCACCTTAATCATCGACCTCCACACCTTCCTATCGCTAGTCATGTCTTCGTTTAGGTGAAGCACCAACATTTCCTGCCTAATTACCTCTCCCCAATACTTCTTTGGCCTACCCCTACCCTTCCTCAAGACCTCCATGGTCAACCTCTTACACCTCCTGATCGGGGCATCTATGTCTCTTCTCTTCACGTGCCCAAACCATCGCAGCCTCGATTCCCGCAACTTGGCTTCCATGGATGACACACCCACATTGTCCCTAATAAATTCATTCTTGATCTTGTCTTTCCTGGTATGTCCACACATACATCTCAACATCCTGATTTATGCTACGCTTATCTTTTGGACATGGGACTTCTTGACGGGCCAACACTCAGCTCTATACAACATAGCCGGTCTAACTACCACCTTGTAGAACTTCCCTTAAGTTTAGGCGGCACATTATTATCACATAAAACCCCCGAAGCTAGCCTCCATCTCATCAAACCCACTCCAATTCGGTGAGTAACATCCTCGTCTATTTCACCAATGCCTTGGATTATAGAGCCAAGATCAAACCAACTCCAAATGAACCAAATTTTGCAGACAAGTTCCAAATAGCAAAATGGAGATATTCCAAGTCCAAAAACCAAATTCTGAACCCGGTAGCCAAAAAGGCAACCCATGGTCAAACTTGGGAAAATTTTCAAACCTACAATTGCCAACTTTCGGCAAAACAAGTCTAATAAACCTAGGGCCCTTCGAATTCGATTTCAGGCATACGCCCAAGTCCAAAATCACGATAGAAACCTATTAGATCCATAAAAATATTGTTCCGGAGTTATTTTCATAAAAGTCAAACATTGGTCAATATTTCTAACTTAGGCTTATAACCAAGAACCAAAGGGTCCAAATATCATGCCCCAAATTTAGGGAGCACGACCGGCTCTCAATCGAGATGACCCGTCCGAGCAAGCTTGTACAGTACCTTCTACCCGAACTTACTCAAGAACAACAGTATAATCCATTTCATTAATAAAGCGGTAAGAAGGATCAAATAAATAATAACTCAAATTCTTTAGCAGTAGTTACATCATTTATAAGTTTCAAAATACATATTCTTTCATAGTTTGATGTGGAACGTGTGATACAATTACAACATTACCAATTTGACCTTTCCCATACCAACATACCACCTATGCTATGTCTATGGAGCCTTTATTAGATACAAAAGAGTACAATGATAGTGCCTGCAACAAGACCCCGACTATACCTCAAACACTATACATAAGAACAAAAGACACATGACCCCGAAAAGAAGTGGGGCTCACCAAGTCTGCTGGGAAAAGGGTGTACTGTTATCACTGGTCAATGCCTCTTATTGCGGAATCGCCTGCATCCATTGAAGATGAAACGCCCCCGGCAAAAGGACGTTAGTACATGTGGAATAGTACTGATATGCATAACTAAACACCCTCTCAATAGAATGAGTAACAATACAAGGAGGAACCAACATAAAATCAATAGAAGCCTCAAAAATTACCAATACATCAAGTTAAGAACTACATAAGTTTCAAGTAAATTTACATGTTTTGAGGTTGGGAGATCTTTAGTATCGATATACCATCATTCACAATACCATCGTACTTTTACACGGAGTTTGATCACGACCCGATTGGCTAGGCCGTCTAATTTGAGACATCAAATCACAATTTCAATTATAACTTCCAGCACAATCACCACCATGTGTGCGGCATGGAGTCTGATTACAACCCGGTCGGCTAGGTCGTCTCACCCGAGACATCATCCTTTTCTATCAACCATCTCATCTCATACACCTTTCACATCTTTTAAATGCATTGGCACTAGTGGACACATATCATTATTCACACTTGATCGTATCTCAGATTTCATGCTCACCCTTTTCACTTTCAAACATTATCATCATTAACAATCAACAAGGCTTTCCAATTCAAGACTTTAAGTACATATGTTGAGCAATTAAGAGTCTTAGACACATAGAGGTTTTTCAACATAATTTGGCATAATAACCTTCGTTCAAACTTGAATTCAAGTAACATTTTTAACACACAGCCCATAACTTGAATACATTCTCAAGTAATTACATAGCATGATAAAAGCATTTGAAACACATATTGAACATATAACTTTAAACACAAGATTATTCGAAACAGCTAATTTTGTAACGACCAACTCCGATCTCACATAACTTACATGAGCATCGTGGGATTCAATTCTAAAGATGGAGTTTATCCAACATACCTTAATTGAGCTTTCTTAAACTCTAAAATGTTTCGGAATTCTTAGCAACTTCAATCTATTTTAGAAATATAACAAGTTGAACCAAAAATTAGGAAGATGATCATGGTTCTAGCTCATTTGAGCATTTTATCAAACATTAAGTGTGCATTAAGGTTTCAAGGTCCTTTTATGAAGGATTCCATCATCCCACAACTCATTCTTTACCATCTTTAGCTTACAATCTACCTACACCCTTTGATAACACATGCATGCAAAATAAACTACTCCTATACCCATGAATTGTCTTTCTAATTATCCATTTTTAGTTATTCGAAATTAAGGGCTAGGGTGTAGAATCTTACCTCTAGGATGAAGACCCACTGAGTTCTCCTTGTTAATCTTCAAAGATTTGAGCAAGAATCAATGGAAAATTGGTTAAATATCACCCTCCCACTCTAGGGTACTCTCTCACTCTCAAAATATCAGATTTTAGCTAAAAATGGGTCCATTGCATCTATTTAATTGAAGTAGGGTCGGGTTATAAAACCCCAAAAATGAAGCCCCGGTACAGGATCTGCGGTCGCATATGCGACCGCATAATGCTTCTATAGTCTGCAAAAAAAAGGCGCAAAATGGCCCTCTGGAACTGGCTGGTCTGCCCCACTCTGCAGTCGCATAATGTGCCGCAGAACCTCCCTCCGCAAAATTTCAAAGCTAGATTCGAAATCGGAGTGCGGCCTGCGAAATGGTTTTTCGATCGCATAATGGGCCACGAAAATGACATCAAAAATGGCCAACTGACTGTCTCACTCTGTGGCCATTCTGCGGCCTGCAGAGTGATTATGTGGCCGCATAATAGACCGCAGACATGCCCAATTCTGCAAAACATTTTCCTTCAACTCCCCACCGCATTGTTCAACCCAAAACGTTTGTACCGCGGCGAGCATCTCTACTATCATTAACACCTACGCCTACCCCGGCACCACGAAACCTCAGTTTTTATGAAAATATTTACAGGGCCTTATATCCTCTCCAACTTAAGATCATTCATCCTCAAATGAGGGTCAAGGTTCACTATTAGCATTTGATGCGACTCAATTTTCATACCATACAGCAGTCCCAAATTTGACTAACTCCCTTAATTTCAAAATATTTTGCCAGAGTTTCCCCTATAGATGGGCCTATCCACCTTCCATAGAACCCCTGAAACACATCCTAACAACATATACCTAATCCAATGACGTAACATAACACAATACAACACCAACCGTGGCCTCATAAAAAATATATAACCAGAAAATAGCACCTTTACATCAACTGAAAAAGCGATACAAAAAGTCATGGGCGACAGTTTCATAAAAAGATTACATAGTTATTCGAACAAGTAAGGATACTTCTTATTCATCTCTTCCTCGGCCTCCCAAGTAGCCTCTTCAACCTTCTGGTTTCGCCATAACACCTTCACAGAGGTAATCTCTTCATTCCTCAAATTTCAGACTTTCCTATCAAGAATGGCAACTGGAATTTCTTTATATGACACACCTCATTAGCCTCAATCATCTCAACTGGTACGATAAGCGACGGATCTCCGACTACTTTTTTCAACATATACACTTGAAATACCGTGTGTACTAATGACATCTCGGGTGGTAGCTTAAGCTTGTACACCACCTGAAAAATCCTTTGAATGATTCTGTATGGTCCGACATACCTCAGACTCAATTTACCTTTCTTTCCAAACCGCATTATACCCTTCATGGGGGAAACTTTCAAGAATACCCATTCATCTTCTTTGAACTCAAAATCTCAGCGACGAACATCCAAGTAGGACTTTTGATGACTCTGGGCCGTTTCAACCGCTCCTTAATGATTTTAACCTTTTCCATAGCCTCATGCACCAAGTCTGGCCCTATCAATTCAGCTTCCACAATCTCAAACCACCCAATGGGAGATCTACATCTCCTACCATATAACGCCTCAAATGGTGCCATCTGATTACTAGAATGATAGCTATTGTTGTAAGCAAATTCTATGAGTGGCAAGTGATCATCCTAACTACCCTTGAAGTCAAGAACACAAGCACGCACATATCCTCAAGCGTCTGAATAGTACGCTCTACCTGTCGGTCGGTCTGTGGATGAAAGGTCATACTATGATTCACCTGAGTACCCAAACCTTGCTGAAATTTCTTCCAAAGATTGGTCGTGAACTAAGCTCCTTGATCAGAAATGATAGAAACTGGAGCGCCATGCAACCTGACTATTTCCTTGATATATAACTGAGCATATTGTTCTGTTGTGTCGGTAAATTTAACTGGTAAGAAATGTGCTGATTTCGTGAGTCAATCCACAATCACCCAAATTGAATCAAACTTGCACGGGGTGCACGGTAGTCCTACCACAAAATTCATATTAAGCATTTGCCACTTTCACCTTGGAATTTCTATATTTTGTGCCAAACCACAAGGCAGTTGGTGTTCAGCCTTTACTTGCTGAAAATTTGGACACCTTGCCACAAAGTTCGCCACATTCCTTTTTGTGTCATTCCCCCAATAGACTTCCTTGAGATCATGATACATATTTGTAGAGACCGGGTGTACGGAATACCTGGAAGTGTGAGCCTCGATCATGATTCTTTCCCGAAGATCATCTACATTTGGAAAACATAGCCGCCCTTGGTACCTTAGTGTAACATCATCATGCCAAGAGAAAAAGGCACATTTTTATGTTTATGAATCCCCTCCTTCAATTGTACCAACAATGGATCATCGTATTGCTTCTCTTTGACTTCCACAACAAGCAATGATTCAGACCTATTTTGCACAATTACCCCTCCATCACTAGAGTCCGCAAGACGAACTCCAAAACTAGCTAACTGGTGAACTTCCCTAGCCAACGGCCTCTGATATACCTCCAAGTGAGCCAAATTGCCCATACATTTCTGGCTAAGAGCATCCACCACAACATTAGCCTTCCCCGAATGATATATAATATCGATGTCATAATCCTTGAGTAACTCAAGCCATCTTCGATGCCTCAGATTCAGCTCCTTCTGTTTGAAAATATATTGAAGGCTCTTGTGGTCCGTGAATACATCCACATGGACCCCAAACAAATAATGACGCCAAATCTTTAATGCAAAAACTACAGCCGCAAGTTCTAAGTCATGTGTTGGATAGTTCTTTTCATGATTCTTGAGTTGCCTAGAAGCATAAGCTATAACCTTGACATGTTGCATTAATACACACCCAAGCCCGATCCTTGAAGCACCACAATATACCACAAACTCATTTGTACCCTCAGGTAGGGTCAACACCAATGTCATAGTCAATCTTGATTTCAACTCCTGGAAGCTCCTTTCACAAGCATCAGACCATTGAAACTTGATGTCCTTCTACGTCAACTTAGTCAACGGAGAGGCAAGAGTAGAGAACCCTTCCTCAATCTTTCTGTAATAACCTGCTAATCCCAAGAAACTACGAATCTCTTTGGAGTTGTAGGTCTGGGCCAATTCTTCATAGCTGATCCCCAAGTGCATCTTTCCACACCTGGGGCATGGGTGCCTCCACTGCTGTTGGAATCTCCCTCCTGACCGGCCCTTTTGGTAGAGTCCCATGTTGCCCTGACTGGGCCTGAAATGACTCCCCTACTATTGACTGGGCCCTGATGGAGGTGCACTGGCTGAAGACTAAGCAAAAGAATAGGATGGCCACGATGACCTTCCCCTAAATGCTGACCTACCACCACCAAATGAATCTCCAAGGTTGCCCGCGGACTGGGTCTTACTGCTACCCTCTTGCTCCATTATGTTCTTCAACTTACGATTCTCTGTTGCTTGAGTAAATGCCACCATCTTCTAATAGTTCATGTCATAATTCAAGGCAGCTATAGCGGCCTCATTGATAACCATGGGGCTAAGGCCATGCACAAACCGGCGCACTCTAGCCTCCATAGTAGGCAACATGTGAATAGCATACTTGGACAGGAACGCAAAATCCATATGGTACTCCTACAGACTCTTGCTACCCTGTTTAAGGTTCTCAAACTCTGCGGCATGGGCTTCCCTAGTCTCAGCAAGCAAGAAATGGTCCATGAAGGCGTCCGAAAACTCACTCCACCCCGTTGGGGGGTTCCCCTCCTCACAAGAGTCCTCCCACAACTCAAACCAAGAATAGGACACCCCTTTCAGGCGGTAGGCGGCCAACTCCACTCCCTCTGTCTCAGTAGCGCGCATAACCCATAGAGTCTTGTGCATCTCATCCATGAAGTTGTGGGGGTCCTCCTCATGATTAGTATTCGTGATCACTGGAGGATGTAACTGAAGATACATGTTACCCTGGAACCAGTAAAATCCCCTTGTTGGCTAGAAGAAGTGAGTGCTACATTTGATCTATGGGCCTGGGAAGCCACTATATGTGTCAACATCTGTATGGATCCCCTAAGATCCTCGTCAGAAATACCAGAACCGGAGCTGGGGTGGAGGTGGAACCGGAATATCAATTGGAGGAATCGTTGCAACCTTAGCAGGTGCAGAAATTAGTGTAGCCTTGTCAGGTGTAGTGGAATCAAGCAGTGTAGTTGTCAGGAGAATATTCTCGCCTTTCGGGTACTCACCCTCATCATCAAGTGAAGAATCAACCACCACTCCTGGGGCGGCATTGGTTCCTTGGCCAGTTCTTGCTTTTTTCTTCAGTGCCATGTACTGAAAGTTAGAGCAATGCACAAGTTAGAGTAGGAACAGCCTCACAATCATCTATATAGCACGATACAGAATATCAAAGAAGGGTATTATTCCTAAATGTCCAAGTAGCCCCCGACCTACAGATGTGGTCGACATTACACCGTTAAGAAGGACTCTACTAGACATGGATCTGAGACAACCTAGGACACTTTAAAACCTTAGGCTCTGATACCAAGTTTGTCATGCCCCAAACTTGGGGAGCGCGACCGGCACTCAACCGAGATGACCCGGCCAATCAAACATGTACGATACCTTCTACCTGAATTTACTCAATAATAATAGTATAATCCAATCCATTAATTAAGCGGTGAGGAGGATCAAATAAACAATAATTCAAATTCGTTATCAGTAGTTACATCATTTATAAAATTCAAAATACATATTCTTTCATAGTTTGATGTGGAACGTGTGATACAATTACAACATTACTAATTTGACCTTTCCCATACCAACATACCGCCCACACTATGTCTACAGAGCCTCTATTAGATACAAAAGAGTACAATGATAGTGTCGACAACAAGTCCCCAGCTATACCTCAAACATTATACATAAAAACAAAAGACACATGACCCCGAAAAGAAGTGGGGCTCACCAAGTCTGCTGGGAAGAGGGTGTACTGCTATCACTGGTTAATGCCTCTTGTTGTGGAACCACCTGCATCCATTAAAGATGCATCACCCCCGACAAAAGGGACGTTAGTACACGTGGATTAGTACTAGTATGCATAACTAATCACCCTCTCAATAGAATGAGTAACAATACAAGGAGGACCACCATAAAATCAATAGAAGCCTCAAACAATACCAAGACATCAAGTTAAGAACCACATAAGTTTCAAGTAAATTTCCATGTTTTTAGGTTGGGAGATCTTTAGTATCGATATACCATCATTCACAATACCATCGTACTTTTACATGGAGTCCGATCACGACCCGATCGGCTAGGACGTCTCATTTGTGACATCAACCACAATCATAATTTCAATTATAATTTCCGGCACAATCACCACCATGTGTGAGAAATGGCGTCCGATCATGACCCGATCGGCTAGGTTGTCTCACCCGATACATCATCATTTTCTATCAACCATCTCATCTCATACACCTTTTCAATTCATTGGCACTAGTGGCAACAATTATTATATCATTCTTGGCACTTTTCTGTATCTCATATTTCATTCTCATCCTTTTCACTTTCAAATTTTATCATCATTATCAATCAACAAGGCTTTTCAATTCAAGACTTTAAGTACAAAAGTTGAGCAATTAAGAGTCTTATACACATAGAGGTTTTTCCACTTAATTTGGCATAATAAGCTTCGTTCAAACATGACTTGAAGTCATAACATTCTTAACACACAACCCATAACTTGAATACATTTTCAAGTAATAACATAGCATGATAAAAGCATTTGGAACACATATTGAATATAACTTTCAACACAAGTTTATTCGGAATAGCCAATTTCGTAACGACCAACTCGGATCTCACATAACTTATGGGAACACTGTGGGATTCAATTCTAAAGAAGGAGTTTAGCCAACATACCTCAATTGAGCTTCCTTAAACTCTAAAATGTTCCGGAATTCTTAGAACCTTCAATCTATTCTAGAAATATAACAAGTTGAACCAAAAATTAGGAAGATGATCATGGTTCTAGCATTTTTGAGCATTTTATCGAACACTAGGTGTGCATTAAGGTTTCAAGGCCCTTTTATGAAGGATTCCATCATCCCACAACCCATTCTTTACCATTTTTAGCTCACAATCTACCTACACCCTTTGATAACACATGCATGCAAAATAAACTACTCCCATACCCCAAGAATTGTCTTGCTAATTATCTATTTTTAGTTAAATTTCGAAATTAAGGGCTAGGGTGTAGAATCTTACCTCTAGGATGAAGACCTAGTGAGTTCTCCTTGTTAATCTTCAAAGATTTGAGCAAGAATCGATGGACAATTGGTTGAAGATCACTCTCCACTCTAGGGCACTCTTTCACTCTCAAAATATCATATTTTAGCTCAAAAATGGTCCATTGCGTCTATTTAATCGAAGTAGGGTCGGGTTATAAAAACCCAAAAATGAAGCCCCGGAATAGGATCTGCGATCACATATGTGACCGCATAGTGATTCTACGGTCCGCGAAATGGCCCTCTGGAACTGGGCTGGTCTGCCCCACTCTGCGGCCATTATGCGGCCCACAGACCTGTTATGCGGTCACATAATGCGCCGCAGAACCTCCCTCCGAAAAATTTCAAAGCTGGATATGCAATCATGGCCCGCGAAATGGTTTTGCGGTCGCATAGTGGGCCGCGAAAATGACATCAAAAATGGCCCAAATGACTGTCTCACTCTGCGGCCATTCTGCGGCCCGCATAGTGATTATGCGGCCACATAATGGGCCGCAGAAATACCCAATTCAGCCAAACATTTTCCTTCAACTCCCCAGCGCACTATTCAACCCAAAAGGTCTGTAGTACTATCATTAACACCTACGCCTTTTAGGAAATATTGTATGGGGCCTTACACCAAACCAACCCAAAACCTTCTCGGAACAAAACTAACCAACCCCGTAACTCATGAACCACAAATACATATATGCAAAGGAAATCGGGTTTCATATACAGAAAACGATCGGTCATGTCCTTACATAATCTTTCATAATCACAATATAAGTCGGTCAATAGTTATATAAACATATGTAAGAGTCATTGCATGAGTTGAGGATGCCAGTGCATGCTCACAGTCCAATATCAAATCTCACAACACAAATCTCTCTATGTGTGTGTGTGTGTGTATGTGTGTGTGTATATATATATATATATAATTGACATTTTTGAAGTGTCCCAACTAGCACCAATCTCAGTATCAGCGCTCACATGGCCCAAAGTAACATGGGTAATCACCTGACTCTGGAGGGACGATAACCAATACAAGCGTTGTTTCGGCATGCCACCTGATCCACTAATAAATCTACTAACATTGCGATTTACAACCCGGTCTATAAATATTCATGTGGCAGTGTGCCACACAACCCACGCATAATACCATTACAGCGTACTACCCGATCCATATATAATCATGTGGTGGCATCCCACCCGATCTCCACATCATCAATGTCAAATATATGCTCATAATATCTATGGTGCCAACATTCTCGTCTTTTCACAATATTCAACCCTAAAACTTATAGATATACATATGACGTAACATAAATAAAGGAACTGGATCATAATATTACAAATATGGGTAAACGCACATATGGCTATGGTTTATCATGTAATTCAATTCACTTCAACAATTCAATAAGCAATTACATCGTTGAAATTCTATTATAATAGTTACCATGAAAGAAATAACTCATTTAACCACCAAATCATGAATCAATAAGACAAGTACATGAATTTAGCTCGACAAAGAAGCTCAATATGGAAAAACAATCATTTATGCCCAATTCAACAAGTCAAAACCTTAGAGATGCTACTAAGCCATAATTACAAGTCATCACGTAGTCATAGAATCAACGAAACAAGAATAATAAGTTCACGTAGTTCATACAAGGAATATCATAAGCCAAACTCTACTGAATATGGTTATAACCTAGCTATGCATATACGCTCGTCACCTTGCATATACATAGCTCCTAAATCAAGCAACATGTAGCAAATAGATTACCTATGGGAATAATTCCTTCTTACAAGGGTATACAAGAGACTTACCTCCACCCGACAAGCTTTAGTCAACAACAACCACATTTTTCTTTCATATCCAACACCAAACGACTCAAATCTAGTCAAATACAACTCAATAACGTCAAACAAATCCCTAGGAATCCATTCCAAACAATAAAGCTTCAATCTTAATCAAATCCCTAAAAGTCAACATGGGCTAACATGGTCCAAACCCGAGTCAAGGGGTAGATCCAGACTACCCATAACCCCACGAGTCCTAATATGTGATTAAATTCCATAACCGGGTCCAGATCGACTCCCAAATTCCCCTTTTACACTCTCCAAAATCATAGACAAAACCACCAAATTTTTCTTTCAAATCCCATAATCTATGTGTTATTCATGGGGAAATAAGGTATATAACCAAAATCGACTAGAAATCAATTACCCTAAAAAAAATATAGTGAAAATCGCCTCTAGTTGAGCTCCATAACTCAAAAAAAAAAGGAAAATAACCCAAACCCTCGAATTATAACATTATGCCAATGGTTTCCGAATTTGTGAACAAATCGGTCACTTTTGCAATGTCGCTTATGTGACAACACACTCACATATGCGAGATCTATTTAAATAGAAGACTTCTACTTTTGCGATGAAAACTCCGGTTCTACAGAGTCGTTGGTGCTTCCTAAAGACCGCCTCTAAAACCTCATACGACGCAATCTGTTTATCAAACAAGCAACAGCTCCCTTTTCCTTCTATAGAAAAAAGACCGAATAAGAGAGTTATCCAACGAGTTTAACAGATATAACAACAAAATAATAATGCCATGAAATCTTCTCACAAAGGGAGAATAAAACGCACAAAATAAATAAAAATAAGGACACCCCATGTAACTTCATTGTGGCATGCAACCCGATCCAAACATATCAATCTATAAGGGGATACCATAAAGTGCATAAACATATCCTTGGGGGAAAAGCCAAGCACGATTAAGGTGCAATAAGTAAATCAACATCTCAATATCCATCTTGCTCAAATAACGCCACAAGGCCTAAACAGGGCCACAACATGCGTGCGAATAATCAATTAATCTCACAACCCACCGTACAGAGACTAACACATGAAATAGATCCGGGCATGAATAAGATCATGTCCACCTGATGACACACCTATAGAAAATGGTGCACTGAGTAAGCAAATCCAATCTAGTGTAGAATATGCATTCTCATCTGGCCTACCAATGGGCCTCCAGCAGATTCAGATCATTTCAAAAAAATATGTAAATAGCCTTTCAAAAGTCAACAGTGACCCTATCCATGACACATACAATCAGCTGTCAAATCTTGAACACCACTTCTACAGTCTGCAACAGGGGGATAGCCCACCTCTCAGAAATATAATCTCCAAACTGGGAGAGTACTAGAATCTCCACATGCGATCTCTAACTCCGCCACTTAAATGATTGATATGTCACGCACACACAATCACCCAATGGAAGATACCCCTGTAACCTTTCTCACCAGGTAGCAAAACCTGAACAACAATAATTACGAACTACTTGATTTATGTAGAACTAGTCCAGCATCCACCAATCAATACACAATGCATATTATGTAACACGCACTTTCCTCGGGCGATACAAGATAGTGCTAGCATGCTTTTAGACATCTCAAATCTCCCGTGTTGTCTAGAACTCATGACCTTCCTTTCAAAACTGAATTGCAACCTTGTCCAGTTAATCCCAGGTCCACAAAGCTCACCACATCTATCCTGCTATTATATGGAACTTGAGAATCTCATTATCAACTCTGAATCACGAATAAGATACATGCTACATCGGCCAGAAACCTTCCACTAGCTCAATTCAGGAGAAAATCACATCCTATTGGAGACACCAACTGCAATCCACGGTCAAAACCATCACAAACTCTTCGAAATCCATTTGCGCATAATGAAGCCATCAGAACTAAATCCCTCTAAATCAACCAAATCACACATACTGCCAAACCCCAAAGTATTGCTACAAAACACCTGTAAAGCTCTATTATACCAAAGGAACCGATCATCTCTATTTGTATGTTGATCTAAGTTGCTGCTAAACTGACCCAACTTCTCCACACCCTCCCCCTTGGGCATAGCTCCTTGTGAACACCTCAGTACAGATCACCAAATAAGAGATGCTAGCATTGATATCAGAAAAAATAACATTGATTGGTTGAAGCATGCTTCGATTAGCATCTAGCTCGGTAACAAGAGAGAGATTGACATCGGAGAACAAATCAAATGATGAAAGAAATATCGATGATTTGTTGAGAATCTGCTCCAGGACTGGTAGACAAGAAGCTAGCAACTCGATCTAGAGATCGAAGAATGGGATAATGACCCGAACAGGTAAGAGATACTGGCGATAGGCCTCAGAGATACAATCGATGAATCGCCGGAAGGAAATACTGGTGATTCACCGAGAGATACTCGGAATTCTACGAAGAAGTGCACCTGGACTATAGAGCTTCTCACCCACTAAAAAGAATAGGCTGGGGAGGATCGATACACTTCGTTTTCCATCCCATGGACAACTCCTTCCTCTTGATTATTCTTTCGTTTGAGTGATGCTTGAGTGAAGAAGTTGGTTGACTACTTTCAACCAGATAAAATCATATGATTGACCAGGCCTCCTTAGGGAATGCGGATTCAGTAAAAACCGGTACCAAGAGTGAATAATTAAAGAATCTCTTATTCATGGAGACACTAATCTTTCCTTGTACATTATGGACCTCAATAAAAACTCATCCCAAGTGATTCCAATATTAAATCTCGTAGTCCTGAGACTCGTAAGCCACTTTATTCCCTCTTATACACCTAATATTACTTCAAACTAAAATAGGTGCTTTGGAGAGACCTTTGATAAATCTGAAGTTATTTCTTCCATCTCTCGACATTACATTGCAAAAACGATAATGATACAGAAATACTCTGATTCTATTTCACAATCTAATGCAAATCTCAGATTTGTGATGGTACATGTAGGAGTACCGGGGTATAATGAAAAATTGAGCCTTGAGCATGCATTGACATCTTAGAACTGTGTAAAATATTTATACATAGCATTGATATATGTACATTCATGAATTTTTCACATGCATGAGACTTGTTAGTGGATTGATTGGACACTTAGAGAGTGTCGGATATGATGTATATGTTGAGTCTTTAACATGCATTGACACTTGGACTCATGTTGGAGCATTCACATAAATGTTATTTGAAAATTGATGAGAAAATGACCTTTATTATGCGTAGTCTCTTTGCAATCATGTAAAAGTACTTGAGTTAGGCAATACGCATGCTTCTCAATAGAGATATAAATATTATAAATGTCACTTTGAAGATGCACAAATTGAGAGGAAGGCAATAAGCATGCTTCTCAATAAAGCTTCTCTGCAAATTGTATTGATACGCGGATTTGGTGCAATTGTACATGTTTTGTTTTGGGTATTAAGAAGCATGCTTATTGCCTTCCTCTTAATTTCTGCACCTTCTGTTGCTCTGTTATTATATATGCTTTTTAGTTGCACGAGTTATATAAAGTGAGTAACTTTTTTGACAAAAACATTGTCACTACTTCGTTGAGGTTAGTCTTGATACTTACTTACTGAGTACAAGTTTTGGAACTGAGTTATGGTGGATGACAAAGGCTAGAATTGGAGATGTATCAGTGTTTCAATTATAAGCTACCACTTTGTTCGTGGTAGTTTAGGACTTATGTTCTGTTTATGTAAATTTCAAATAGATGATGTAATCTTTCTTCATATCAGAGTCGTATTCTTATTCTTATTTTTAGTCGCTCATGACTTGTACTACCAATCCTTGGGATAGTTGTATTGATTTCCGCAATCTTATTTATTATTTATTGATGATTATCTGCTCAAACTGTGTAAATGTTCGTTAGCTTACCTAGCAGATTGGATTAGGTATTATCAAGACTTGGTGGAATTTTGGGTCGTGACAAAACCTTATAGAATAAAATAAGTATAAGAAAAATATAATTCTTTCCTTAAAATAAACTCAAATAATAAATCCCTTACAAACTTAATCTCCAAGTTAATAATAAAAATTTCCAAGGTTCTCTATTATTTGAGCAGTTGCTAGGTCATAAAACATGAAATAAAATAATATCTCGTGCAAAAGTGAATCCTACTCCCTCTGAGATTAGGTGTCAGCACTCTACGAAAACCAATTAGTAAGACCAGGTCTTGCAGCCTGTTTTTAAGCTACATGATTGTTAATCATCAAAACTTCAATCTCCAACAAGTTGGATTTGACTTAATGTTCCTAATTCTTGTGAAATTGGCATGGATATACTCATCAAGAAGTAGAGATATTCTTAACCAAGTTGTAGTTCTAGCTGTCCATCCTTAAATTAGACTAAAACTCCAGTATACGAAAAATATCGACAATTGTATGTATTTTTATAAGGTTAATAGCTTGCTCCAAGATGTCATAATATCAAATTTTTCGTTTGATCAGTTTGTTTATATACATCAGAAAGAGAAATAACCCAAATCGAAGCCCAAAAATAAATCAAACCAAGGGCCGAAGCAGTATGGCATCGAAAACCTCCAATGCGCCTTCCATTTAGAATGATATCTCCTGCGAGTTGGGACGGTGCAACTCTTGAAATTACCCCTCCTACCTCTCATTCTATCGCATAAGATGGGGGGGGAAATTAAAATTGTGGCGCGGAGAAGTCCTTATGGATATGAAATGAAAGTAAATTTTACTACACCAGTACATCAGTCTCATGAGTAAGTTACTCCTTATAGGTCCAAGCTACCAAAACATTAATTGATTTGGGAAATGGGGATTAGTAAAAAGAGGAAAAGAAAAACAAAATGACCCCGCGATTGCCCTAGCATCCAAAATTAAGAAATGAAGTTAAACAATAGAAACAGCTTTGCTTGTGCGAGTTCGTTTGCATTGCGAATCCCAATCGAAGTAAAGAATGAGTTCTGGTAAATTAACAATCAGCAAATAACTAGTCAATACATAATGAATCTTACGTTATTGAATAATTTGGACATATTTTCCTAGACACGTCTTACATTGATACTTCGGCGTGACGAAAAATAAACAAAAGGTTTCATCACATTGATGTCTCAGACATATGGGTAGATACAGTTATTGACTGGCTAATAATTGCTGAAAAGAGGAAAGAGATTTCTTGATAGCTTCTGAGAATGGAGGTAACTATAACCAATTAAACTTCATTGTACCTAAAGATGTGACAAGACCACACGTTAGTATTGCAAGGTTATACAAGGGGCAGCTCTAACTACTCAGCATAGACAAATAGTCCTGGTTAAGTTAAAGAATTGAGCAAAAAAGGAGAAGACCGGAGCAAGCCAAATAACATTTCCGGACAAGCTATCGATGGAAATGACAACCTGCACTAAAAATGTAGCAAACAGTTTCCTATGGTGTCTAAAGGCCTAGGACCTCGACCGTGAAAATCATGGTGGTAGAATAGGAAGATGCAATAAGCTAGTGAAGCAAATATGAAGGTTAGAAAGGCACCTTTAATATAGTATTCCATGTATTAAGGAGTGAAAGAAGCCAAACGAGTAGAGTGCAAAACGGTAACCAGAAAGCCACGATGTACCTAGCAATAGAATTCTAAAACCAGGCTTTCGATATTAAAGTGACAAAATAACTATGTGGGAGAATGTCTCAGCAAAAAGTCATTACTCTTCCGACTCATCTACCAAGAAATAACTCTTAATACATTACCGCTAATGTCGTACAAGAAATACACAATTGCACCCTTCCTCCTTCGAATGTAACAGCTACATCATTTTTACTACTGTGAGAGCTAGGGGTGATATTTCAGTGTGAACTCCTTGAAATAAATTCTCTATCTTTCTATGCTAATATTTCTACAACAAAATGGGCCTCAAACCTTTTGTCAGTATCTTTCTGCAATCAAAGCCATAATCATTTATATATGGTTGGTCACTACTAGATCTACGATAAATAAACGGGTAATGTCCCTATTAGTATCGTATGTCTTGACTATGAAGTAACTCGACCACAGCACCAACTACACCCTTTCCCTCGACCGAAATGTCAAAGCCGGGCTCTTCGATTTTCCTTTTTAAGATTTTATCCAGTTCCCCTCGCAGTTTCTGCAAAATTTGGTTGCACGAGGAAATAAGTTTATTTTTGAAATAATAAAAAATGTACACCGCAAAGATGAAAATGTTGCACCAGCCAGATGTCAAACCTTTATCAAATCCAACACACTTTTTGATGCAGAAAAGTGAAGATAGCCTCCTAGCATTTCAATGCCCTCTCCACTTTTGCTTGGACTGAGATTACCCCCAAACATAAGGAGAGCATAATCTGATATGTTTGTTGAATCTCTGATATAAATGCTTGTAGTCTTGACTTTCTCACTGTAAACCAAGTATGGAAGAGGGAAAAGATGAACACCAGCATTAACAGACGCAGGGTGAATATCAACTTTTCCAACTTCTTTTGTGTAAAATGCAGTACGCTTTCCTCTTCTTTTACACTGCACAACATTTGGGTAGAGACCCGCACAAAGGATAGCGCAAACCATCTCTAAATCATTGCTATACTCATTGTATGCCTGCAAAATCAGATCACTATCTTTCAATCTTGCAAATGAATGGGTGCAGTACTGTTATATGGACTTAAATCAGGAGCTAAATCTTATTTGCTTCTTCCACATCATGATATATATGCTTTCTGTATGTGTTCCCACTCTCCCTCCCAAGGGCCACCCATATGAAAAGTACCCCCTACGAATAATAAACATTTATGGCAAGACATGGTTAAACCAGACTGAAACAGCATTAGAGCAGAGAGATCTTCAAGGAGAAGAAATTCGGAGACATCACCTTAGCTCCTCGTGATTTATCCACAAAACCGATATCTGACAGTAGGTCTACAAACTGATTTCTCATGTCTTCCAACATCTGCAACGTTACAGGAGACAAGAAATTTTCCCAACAGAATGCTCTTTCTTTTCTATAATGTTTAGCATCTTTCCATCCTTCAAATGCTTTAAGAAGTGCAATATGGTCACTGCATCAAAGAGAATAGTGTTTTCATATGAATAAAGAAATATCTCATTTCACAAAATAAACCTTTTTTTCGGGTTTAACCTGCAAGAATCACCAGCAAATGATCTTTTGGCAGCATCTGCTTCCTCTTTCCTGTTTATTGGAAGGACAAAAGGATCACGGTGTGCAAGAGCAGCAGCAATAGTCAGTGCAGGGTTTAGACATTGGAAGATGGACCCCATCAGAAGCATCTTTCCAATATTTGGGTCCAGAGGTAGAGTGCAAAGATGGCGACCTGTAAAGCAACATTCAAAGTAAACGCTCCCATCTGGAAAATACAGAGAAAGATAGATGCAGTATACAGCAGGATACAAACCAAGAGGAGTAAGCTCTTCTGCATCATCCAGAGCTCCAATAGTTTTGAGAAGTTCAATGGCATTGTGGACAGAGAGAGGATCTGGAGGTTGAAGTGCCTTGGCCAGAAAGGATTCAATAGCGCCAAACTGCAAGCTCTTAATTTGGAGACAAAGCTCCTGTAATGGTGTTCGAAGAATCTCAGGTAGTTGATATTGAGGCATTGCATCATATATTAGTTTCGGATACAACCTATAACAAACTCCAGGTTGCACACGGCCTGCACGACCACGTCTCTGCAGAAAATAAGAATTATCCAGTAAGGCAGAAAATTAAGCCAAATGAAATTGAAAGAATTGGGATGGCAATGTGCTCCAAATATATCGATCTAAATTCATTTTGCACTTTTAATTACCTGATGTGCCGAGGCCTTTGAAATCCATGATGGTAATAAACAAGCTAGCTTGTTAAGAGCATCATAACTAGTCTCTTTCGCCTTTCCACAGTCTATGACGTACACGACATCATCTATAGTTATACTGCTCTCAGCTATGTTGGTTGCAAGCACAATTTTCCTGCATGATCAGACCAAAGATGTTAATTTGCAAAAAAAGATACTCTTGACAGATTCATCATAAATTGGCTAATATACATTGGCTGCCAGCCTACCGCAACCCGCCTTTATTAGAACTTGGGACCGGCATGGTGGAATTACTTGAGGTCCAACGATGTATGGTATTTGTTGACGACATTGTGCTCATTGACTGCAAGGGTGTGAGAACCAAAAGCTTAAACTATGGAGGAGCACTCTAGAGTGTGAGGGTTTACGATAAGTAGAAGTAAGAGCGAATATATGTTCGTATTCCGGAGAACGGAATAATAGCTGAAGATATTACACAGAATAAAATGTGGATGATTGAAATGGAGAAGTGCTACCAGGGTGTGATAGGAGGATGCCTACAAAGTGAAAGAATAAGTTCTATAAAACAATTTATAAACTTATATGACTAGCAATGTTATATGAGAATGAATGTTGAGCTGCTAAAGTCCAACATATCCACCAGATGAAATTCGCAGAGATATAGATGCTAAGATAGATGTGCGGTCATATTAGGTTAGAAAAGATAAAAAAATGACCACAATCGTCAGAAAGTGCATGTAGCACAATTGAAGATAAAATGAGAGGTCGCTTGAGATGGCTTGGTCATGTCCTATGTTGACCTCCAGATGAACCGGGCAATAGGTGCAAAACCATGATAAGCTAAGGTGTTAAAAAGAAATGATGTAGATATGAAACCGCACGATAGTTGTCTCGAAATGCCTATAATCTCTTGGAATCAATAAAGACTTAACGAAAGATTTGGCACAATGGAAGAAAAAGATTTATAATAGGATATACCAATTAGTTGGGAACATATTTTAGTGATGGTTTTTTTTAAAAAATTTATATTTTAGTGATGTTAATACGTATACATTAGTTCCTATGTTTATAGAAGTCTTTTAGCTCTATTAGAGATTCTTATGCCAATAGAATGTATACAGAATTTCTAGTATTCTTTATTTAAATTCTTTCTATATAATAAATAATATTAGCTTGAGATGAATTTAATTACGAACGTGGTCACTGATGATTCATATAGCCGACCCCAACTTGTTTAGAATTGAGACATAGTTATACTCTGATTAATGAACTATTAGGTTAAACTATTATTCTTAGCAGCTCTTTAACTACAGCTGAAATATGAGTTCACAACTCTTTAACTACAGCTGAAATATGAGTTCTTTGATTCAAATGAAGCATCCTGATGTATTAGTTTATGCAAGTGACATTGGAAGTCCACCATCAGGTTACAAGAAATAAAAGAAAAAGTAATGCTACACCTGAAATATCGAAATCTGGAGTAATGGTACTATTGCTAAAAGGTAGTTTTAGCTAAAAGATTGAAGTATGCGAATTCTTGGACAGCCACCTTTGCTCAACAAAGAACGCACCTCATGTTAGCAGATGGGCGATCAAATATTTCTCGTTGATTTATTGTTGGCATTGAACCATGAAGAGGGAGGATCAAAAACTTCCTGGTGTCTCCAAGGAAGTTGTTAGCCTTAATTTTATCAAGCAGCTTAGAAATGTCATCCCAACCAGTCAGGAATACAAGAATTGCACCTTCACCTTCACGACGACATATATATTCAATCGTTGCTTCCACCTACTCAAAGACAAAAGGAATAAAAAAGTTCAAAGTTAGGAAACATGAAAACCTGTGCAACCAATGCAATGTCTTCGATAAGACCCCACGGTCAATAAGGAGCTATAAATCAAAATGATCTGCCTGAACAAAACTCCTTTCATCTGTGAACATGTAAAGTACGTACAAGACCCAAATCAAGCAGCGAACCAGACCATGCTTCAAGAGATTGTCTTGTAGTCATGCCGTAGCCTTTAAAATGGGAACCAATGTCCACATCCTACAAAACAGACATCTTCAATAAGTGCCTCCTACGTAAAAGAATAAACATATCATGTAAAGGAGTAATTGCCGTTTTCAAATGCAGTTACAATAAATAACTCACTAACTAGTCACACATTTCGCTTGAAACGATCAGATAACTAAAGGATGAAGAACATACAAGTTCTGACACAACACAATTTTCACAGTACAGAATCAAATTAATGGCTCAAACCTAATTAATTTGTTCTTAGAATTCGCTAGTCAGTACTAGAAAATAGATTCCACCCCCCCCCCCCAGCCCCCCAAATGTGAACCTTCTAATATAAAAGGGTCAGTCAAGCATAATGCTGGCAACGATTCTCTTCTCAATGTGAACCACCTGACCCACAGCCTCACATCCCCCAAACAGCAATTTTCTATTAGGAGGGCAACTTTATAGAAATTAAGTTCAATAAAAGCAGCTTCTAACTGGCTAAGAGATACCAGCATTTTACTCAAGTTACGAGGCCATTCAAGGCATCCATAGGACAGGAAGCTCTAATGATTAACTCGAATTCATATCTTGCATCAAAATAAAATGTTTCCTACCATTAAGGAGGTAAAGCATACAAGGAAACATAATCTGTGCAAGTCATTCACCATCAAGACAATAAATATCTCTTCAGTTCATTTACTTATCCTTGTCAATTTTAACCTTCTGAAAAGCAAGCAATAGTGCCTGCTTTTAAAAGTGAAATTACACGGCAAATTCTTATATTTGCTCCTCGGTTGACGAATAAGATGACCATGTATGAAATAATATAGCAAGTATGCAACAGTTCACTTCTCTCTCATTCACTCTCAAGTTTCCCCTAGACGGGACAAAGTTATTCAGCAAATCTCGCCAGATAAGCATGTTATAGGGCAATGAAGGTTTGATAAGCAGATCGACCTATAGATACTAAATGCTTGTATGTCAAAATTTACAAATATTATGCAACTGCAAAGAAAAGGATTTCTCAAGCATTAAGTATAACAGCAAGAACAAGCTGAATTAAATCAATTTTAACTCAAAATGTAAAGAACACAGTAACAATAAACTTGCAATTGTACTTCTGAGTCAAAAAGTCAAATCTAATTCATCAAGTCCATTTTCAAGAGAAACGAAAACATTTTGCTTGAAAATCATCAACAGGCAATAATTCAAGGCAGAAACCATGCCTCGAAAAGATCAGTCAAAGGATCTCTTTTAGAATCTTGTTGCCTCTGCCTTCTCCTTGAGCTTCCCTGGAAACTATCTGCTTCGGATTTTATAAGGTAACGAGTCTTCTCTAGCAAGTCTTCAAGAAACAGCTCTGCCACTGGATATGTCAAGCCCTGGAAAAATAAACCTAAGAAAATTAGATGCAGAACATCATATTTGAACTTGTCTTATAACATGGAGATACACAAGCTTAAACCACAATACCGGTATATGAATTTTGGGTGCATTTCTGAAGTATTTGGAGAACAACTCAGCGTTAATAGTAGCACTCATCAGAATGAGACGCAAATCAGGTCGTCGAGGAAGGAGGTCACGTAAAATTATTAAGAGAAAGTCTTCATTCATGCCTCTTTCATGGATTTCATCAACAAGCAGATGGTTAACACCAGTCAAATCAGGGTCTTGAACCTACATTGAAAAGGAAAGGAACGAAAAAATCATCTTTCGTTCAAATAGATGTAAAAACTTTCATTCGCAGTTTCGTAATAACCCAAGATAACTACTAGATAATTATATAAATAGTATCACCCATCTTAAGCAAACAATATATTAAGTTTTTTTTATGAAGTAGATTCATTGAAGGCATCAAGAAGATGCAAAATAACAAAAGTTACAAAAGTGATTCTGTTGGCTCCAATACATGAGAATTAGACTAGGACTAGGGAGCATACAAAATCCAAAGAGATGATCTGTGCTATTTACGGAAGAGAGTTTGCACCAGCTAAACAGACTCATAGACATCTAGCCTTTAAGGAGTGATTTGGAGTTGAGATACCATCAAAGCATCTAAGGTTCCTCTCGGTCCACATATATTAAGACAATACATTAAGTTTCCTTCATCTTCTATTGTTGAGCTTATATCGGAGCACATAGAAGTCGTGTTAATTGACTCTCTGAATACACAGCAGCTAGTCATAAAGATGTGAAGAGACAAAAAATAATATGTATATGAAGCATTGCAAGTAGCAATCTGTCCTGTACTATTTCAATTAAACTAGAATTACAAAAGTCTTGGCAGAAAAGAGTTGCAGAGCGTAATACCAGCTGCCGCAATAACACTCCTGTTGTGCAAAATAGCAACCGCGTTTGAGCAGAGCGCTTTGACTCCAGTCGGATCTGGTAACCAACAGTATCACCAAGATTCTCTCCTCTTTCAGAGCATATTCTCGCTGCAACTGATATGGCAGATATACGGCGAGGCTGAGTGCATATAATGTTACAGTCAGCACCACGGAGGGATGATATCTCCTCTTCTAGAATGAATTGAGGGAGCTGAGTGGTCTTGCCACAACCAGTTTCTCCAGAAACTACCAAAACCTGTATTGACCACATAGTGAGTATACTCTCCCTGGAAAAGCCCCAATAGGCTAGTAATGCGTTTCAAAAGCATGGAAGCATCAGAAAGACCAGGAAATTGAATTATAATCCAACGATAGGAAAGATTATTGCAAACATGCCAATTGACACAGAGATTCCTAACAATGAATGCTTTTCTAACATGGGACAAGTTCTCCGCAAAATTTCAAAGTGACTCCGAGAAAATAAAACAAAATGGAAAGTATGAAGCATAATGAAAGGATGAACATAAAACAATTATGCCAGAAGAGGTAGTCTTGACAGAGCTGCTTCTGGGACTCTTCCTTACCATTTTATGAGAGATTCTCTCCAGTGTGGTTACAAATTCTAGCATTTGAAAACAACAAAAATCGCCATAGTTCTAGGTTAAACGAAATTTACACATCTCTGACCAGAAATTGACAGGATGGTTAGACCAGTGGGTTGTGCCAGGGTTCCTCATACTAGACTTCGTGCACTTCAGGGGATGAAGCATTGGTATCCTAAATTGATTGTGTTAATTGACCATCAGACTATGGTGGTTAGAATTGGCAATGTTAATATTGTTATTGATGCTTCTCTAATGGAGGTTAGTCTACAAACTAATTACCTTTTGTAATCCATTAAGCGTTCAATAGTAAGAAAAAGTGAGACATTACTGACATTGCATACTCGGACCAAAATACCATTTTGGCAGGCTGCTTAGTTCTATTAAGTAATAACATTGCAGTTAGTGTTTGTCTTTTTAATGGTGGTTACAGTATACAAATTTATTCCCTTTACAATTCATTGACTGTGCAGTAACAAAAATAGGTGAGATGCTAGTATCATTGCATGCTCAGAACATTATTGCAGGTTGTTTAGTTCTGTATGAGTTGCACGACGAACTGCTTTTTATTACAGTGTGCACTTGAACATTGAAGGTTTAAAATCTCAGAAATCTTTTAGAGAAATGGTAAGAGTAATATTAAAAAAATAGCACCAAGGAGGTGCAGTAAAAGTATTTACAGGTTACACAAAAGAAAATCCCTTCCTATCCTTAAAAGGATCCTATATAACGAATTGATCGGTCGTTTTGAGCTTTAGCATTCAGTTCGGTAGTTTGAGACTTTGAGTAGCTTCATGTGATGTATTATGACTTGCGTGAATGGTCGATTTTAGTTTTCAAGTGGTTCGGGATTGATTTGTAAGAATGACTCTCGGTTTGGAAGCTTTAAGTTGGAAGAGTTTACCAAGGTTTGACTTTTGGGTAAACGGACTCGAAATCGAGTTTTTATGGTTCCAATAGGTTTGTATGATGATTTTGGACTTGTACATATGTTCGGATTTCATTTTGGAGGTTCCCAGAAGGATTCGGCACTATTTGTTGAAGGTTGACAATTTGAATAACTTAAGAGTTCATAAGTTTGACCAAGAGTTGACTTTAATAATATTGAACTCCAATTGGTGTTCCGAGACTTTGGATAGGTCTATCTAGTTGAATTGAATTTGTGTGTAAAGTTTGGAAGTAATCTGAAGTGTGTAAGTGATTCAGACACTCTTTTGAAGGAATGAAGATTTAACAGCTTAACCGAAATTCTACTCGGTTTGAGCCTCGATTCTTTGTTGTGATATTCTCGTGGGTGTTGTGATACTTTGGATAATGTATTTGTACTTGTTGGTATGATTGGATGGGGTTCCCAGGGCTCGGGTGTGTTTTGGACCATTGATTGAGAGACTAGTTAAGTCAAGGATTTAGAGTCTGACCACGGTCAATATCAGGTCAAGACGACCTCTTTTCGGTGTTTTGAGTGCGCGATCAGGATCGTAGTGTGTTTTATGATTGAAATACATGTATGATTTGTGTCTGGGAGGTTTCGAATGAGTTTTGGGGGCTAAAACGAAGTTTTTGCCGTTGCTGATTTTTCTGGTCTAAACAATTCCGAAACTACCGATTATGTCCCTGAAATTTTCAGACTTCCTTAAAAACTTTAAAACATTATCTCTCCCTCATTCTAAGACCAAATTGGGTGATTCAAAAGGCTATCTTGGGTGTAATCTTGCAAGGGTTATGTTGGGCTTATCAAATGTGAGTTTCAGGGTCATCTAGGATCTGATTCGAGCTGGAACAGCTGCTGCATTTTATTTTTTTTACTTGTTCCGAAATTTAGTCACCTTTTCTCACAAGGTTTTGGAGCTCAGATTTTGGGCGATTTTGGAGGGGATTTTCATAATTTGGATTAGGGTAAGTATTTTTTTGCTCGAATTTGTTTATATTTCATGATTCCAACCTTGAATTTAGTGATTGTTTGATGAATCAAATTGAAGAAATTGGGGATTTAAAAAAAGAATTACAAAACATAAATTGGTGATTTGAGGGTTGGTTTGAGGTCGGATTTGGATGAAACATATATTTGGACTCGTATTGGAATGGGTGATCGAAATTTGTGAGTTTTGTCGGATTCCGTGATGCAAGCCCCGGGTTGACTTTTTTTATTTTAGTTAAAGATCGAAACTTTATTATTCGGAAGCGTTTCCTATAGCTTTTATTTATGATATTAAGTTATTTTGACTAGATTCGAGTTGTCCGGAGGTTGATTTACGCGGGAAGGGCTTCTTAGAGTCGTTTGGATAGGAAACAAGTTATCCTATGATTAATTATCTCCGGATTAGTTATCCCGGGATAAGTTATCTCACCCTCCCATGGGGATAAAAAAACACTACAATTCCGGGATAACTAATCTCGGGAATAGTTATACCACAATTTTATCACAACCAAATGTGGGATAAATTCATCTCAAATTTAATCCCGAGATTAATTGTCCCTTATCCCTCGCACCAAACGAGCCCTTAGAGTGTTGATTAGCTTATTTAAGGCAAGTGTTTTGCCTAGCTTTCTTGGGGGAATTTTTCCTACTAAATGATATTGTTAGCTACATGCGGTGGTGATGCATATACGAGGGGACGAGCGTATAGGCATTTGCTAGGGTTTCCATGCTCAAGAGAGGGAATTTATGCTTCTTTGTGCTTCGTTAACTTGGCAATCCCTCGACTTAAGCTTTATTTAATTCTATGACTAATAAACTCAATTATTTGTGTTAGAAATCATGCTAGAATATATGACATCTTAAAAGGATTTAAATGTGTTTTTTTTTCGAGACGGTTTACATACTTGAATGACCGTAGCATCATGAACACCCATTTATACCTATTATTGTCATATTACTTGAGCTTCTTTTTCCGTAATAAGAGATGATGATTGAGGCATTAGGGCTATGTTTGGCACGATGGGTATTTCCGAGCAGTTGATATGATGTTGGCACGATGAGTATTGTCATGCCGTGTGAAATAAGATTGACCGATTGGTTGTTACCATGTGCGAGGAATGGGAGTTGGAATCTTGTTACGATTACTCGCTCGTCAACCACTTACACTTACATGCCCTCTATTTTGATTTTCATTAATGTTTTGTTGTTTTGTATGTTACTTTCCCGTTTGTGCTCCTTATGTTATTACCTCTGTGTGTTCCTATTTGGCATGTTGCTATTATATATATGTTTCTACCTTGCTTGTTACTGTTACTCCAATGCTTGTACTTGACTTACTTTTGCTACATGTCCTTTCGAATCCATGATTTTACTTGTTATTAGCCCAAACAAGCCACATGCCTCTATTTGTTACGTAATTTACTTATTAGATGTCTTGACTTGTTACTTGTCTTCACTTGTTGTATGCCCTTACTTGCCACATGACTCCACTTGTTACATGATTTCACTTATTACATAACTCTTCTTATGCCTGTTTTTACTTGACCTAGATCTTTGCATGTTTCATGTTCTACACTTCTTTACTTAACCAGACTGGTTACTTATGGATTGTGTGTATTTGTGCTTCGTGGAAGCCTTGTCTTTATATGTGGGAGACTAGCTCTGGACGTTGTGTTGCTCATCTTACTTTGTTGAGTTTGTATTTCCTAGTGGAATTCCGCGTGTTAGTTTTCTTGGCATTACGTTGTAAATCTCTCATGTTTGGTTGTTGTAGAATAGTTATGTATGAATTTATAATATATGAGATCGGGTTTGCACGTCGCAACAGTATTGATATTATATGGGATCGGGTTGCACGCCGCAACGAAGAAAAAATTATATATGGGAACGGGTTGCACGCCGCAACGGAAAAGATTTATTATGGTTATTCTTGTCTATAGATTTCTGTTATCGTATTGTATTGTGAAACTGAGAAGTGGTGATATTTTGGGAGGGATCAGTTGTATTCTTGTTTCATCTATACGTGATTATTTCGTGTCTCTTTCTTGTATTGCTCTCTCTGCTTATCATCTGCACAGGAAAAATATTGGGTGATTATCTTTTAACTTAATACATCGTCACCATTTCACCAAGGTTAGTCAAGATACTTGTTGAGTACATGGGGTCGGTTGTACTCATACTACACTTCTGTGCAGATCTTGGAACTGCGTAGTTGTGGAAGACGAAGTCTAGCATTAAAGACGAAGTCTAGCATTGAAGACGTACCTGCATTCCAGATTCAAGCTACCTTTTATTCATGGTAGTTTGGATTTTTAAATTCTGTTCATGTAAACTGCAAACATATATTGTATTTATTCTTCATACCAGTTTGTAAATCTAAATCATAATGGCTCATGACTTGTACTATCAATCCTTGAAAAGTTGTATAAAATTCAGTTATTATCATTCTTGTTGTTTTGATCTTTCACTTGGGTTATCTATTTCTATGTTAGGCTTACCTAGCACTGGGTTAGATGTCATCACGACTAGGTGGAATTTGAGTCGAGATATCATATGAGTTCTATCACAGCTTCAGCATCATTTTGCGTAATTCTATATACCTCAATAGTAAATAGTTCATCTTGATCTTCTAAATGGAGCTTGCTTTATTTTCATAATACCTAGAAATTCTCTCCCTCCAGACTGACCCACCATATGCTAGCTGGGATAGTTGGCCACCATTTCCTTTGACTGGGGTCTTGCCTAGTTACCTCTAATGTTCACAATTTCAGTGGCTTACCGGTATGTCCTGGCGTGCTGCATTTTGGTCCCAGCATATTTAAAAATAGTTGCCATAGCTGATTCGTTACTTGACAGTGCAAATAACTGGTTGATGCTCTCTCTGGCTTGTCTCCACATTGATAACATTAAGAGCACAGCTGAATCCTCTTTTCCGGAAACAAACCTCCTCTCGGGAAACCAACCAAGCGAAGAAAGCCACTTTGTACGATGCATTTGTTTTGCAGATTTGCTTCCATGGCCACAAATTCCTTTGTTGCTTACCAGAATTCAAATGGGAGCTACATGACTTTACTGTGAAGCTGCCCTTACTATCATTCTTCCAAATTATATTGTCATGTTTATTGTTCAGTCCTTGTTGTTCAGTCCTTGAAATGGCTCTAGTATACCCAAAAATTAAGCAAGCCTTCCCATTTCCCAATCATTAAGAAGTCTTCTAAAATCAAAATTCCGCCCTTGTTCTCTGTTGGTTGCCAAACTTGATCCAGGAAGCAAGGTGAGTCTGTATAGGTCCGTTAATGAGCCTTTTAGGGGGGTATGGCCTATCCAATTGTCTTCCCAAAAAGCAATTTTCCTTCCATCTCCCACTGTAAACCCAACATTACTTGCAAACTTATGCCATAATGATCTTATTTCCACACGCCCACTCCGGCTGAACTAGTTGTTGGCTTTGTATTCAGCAGCCTTGAAGACCAAATTTCATGCTGATAACATCTTTCCACAATGATTGTTCTTATGATGGAAACCTCCATAGCCATTTCATCATTAAGCTGCTGTTGTGGTGGCTCAGGTTCTTGATGCGAAGTTCTCCAAACTTCTTGCTGTCTTCTTGTTGTCTGTTAGAGTATTCCATCTCACCAAAAAAGATCTTTTTTCTTTGTTGCCCTGCCATAGAAAATCTCTTCTCAATTTACCTAACCACTTCTCCATTTTAACACGAAGGGGAAAAAAGATATTATATATGTCGGGAGTGAATGTATAACACTGTTAATCAATACTAATCTACCCCCAAAGATAGATATGGCTTTTTTTATCTAGCCAAGCTCGTCTCACTTCTCTCTACTACCTCCTACAAGATTTCTTGAGATTTAGCTTTTGCTTCCAATGGTAACCCCAGGTAGTTAGTTGGAAACCTCACCGCCCACTAAACCTTCAATATTTGTAACTTCTTTACTGGAAAACGCTCTTTCACTAATCATCATGAAGATCGGACACTGCTTCAAAAAAAGTGAAAATTAGTCTCAAGTGTTTGCTCTAATGTTTCATCACAAAATACGAGAGTGTCATCAGCATAAAGGAGATGCGAAATTCTTAAGTTGTTATTCCTTCTTTGGACACCCTCGAGCCTTTACTAAAGTCACTTTGCTTGGCAATCTTCAACGTATGGCTGAACCCTTCCATAGCTAAAATGAACAAAAACGGAGGTGTCGGATCACCTTGCCTCAATCCCTTTGTGTTGGGAAAAAACCCGCAGGAGATACCATTCACTAAAACAGAGTATCTAACAAACACTTTTGCCCCTCTAAGACAAATTTTTTTAGGAAGGTAAGTATTCTATCTAGATCAAGTTAATTTGACACTAGACAAAGGTGGGTTGACTAGCTAAGGATACTCAATAAAATTAGAATATTCTTTCATCGAATTAGTTAATGTGTGGAGGTGGTTCCTCTTAGCACGGAACCTGATGCTGTTGAAATCACCGCAAATAGCTCGGAATTTTCAAAGAGACCCATAGTGGTAACAAGTTCGAGCCCATAATGATTTCGTGTCCGTTCTATCAGCTAGTACGCACATCATAACTAGCGAACGAGTGTAAGCTTCGCTGCCCAACAGTATGTATTATTGTTCACAAAGCAAGCTTAGGAATGAGTCTAATGGAAATTTAGGTCTCTATTCGCTTCGAAGATTAGTCTTTCCTCAGAAAGAGGGAAAAAGGTGTGTAGGAAAAGAATGTGTGGAAAAATCCAAAACAATAGAAGATTTCATCCACCAAGTGGGACAGGTTGTGACCCCTTACCTCTCTCACTTTATTCGAGTTGAATTACATCTACCCTCTCCCTTTTTGGGAATGGTGCAACCACAGCTGAAAGTGAACCGTTAGTAAAAACTTACTTTTTGTTTGATTAATAGGAATTTCTTGCTTGATAAGGGATTAGTTTGAGTTGGACCGAGAAGTAAGAGTTTGTAATTGAAATGGGGGGTTGAGTAGTCTCAAACTTTCTATCTGAAGCTAATGTCGGAAGTCAAGATGGTGGTTTGGAACATCCAAGAGAACACCCGATCCGCGTTCTCTTCACTTGGTAAAGAGGAGAGATAATCAGAAGAGTTAATATAAACATAAGAAATGATAGCAAGAGTTAATGTAACATTGAAGCTAATAAGATTATAAGTACTGACTGTTGCCCCTGTACATATAGGATATAATTTATTCTTTTAGTTATATGAATACCAGCAACCTTTCTAATTCATCTATTGTTATAATTGCCTGCTCCAAAACTTTCATTCTGATATTTTGGTTTTGGGTAGGCCGTCTACGTTACACTTATTGGGGTGTGGCCCTTCACCCGGTCCTGCGTGGGTTGCCCTTTATTCTGCTTTGACGTAAGATATTATTGTACTTTTCTGCTTCATGACTTGCACTCTGACAATCTGCTTCAGTACTCCAACCTTGCACTCCATTAATAAATAAAGTTCTCTTCAAGTAAAATTCAGTATCATGAAGTTGCGAGTCATTATAAATTCTAACTATGATCCCAAAGCCATAGCAGTCATGTGATAAAACATACTCAAAAGATTGTAATTTGAATTACCAGGCAAATTGCTAGAAATCTTGCTTATGCATTCAGGTGTAGGTCCTTGTATACCTGATTCCTTTCCTTCCACCTTCCATAACTAATATCTCCATGACAAAAAGCTAAGCAGATAACGATGTGGCATATTTTGCTCTCCTAGTCCAGCCAAATTTGCTATCAACTTCAACACACACACACACACACACACACGTGTGTGTATATATATAATAGGGAGAAAGCAAGTGATGACTACTCAGACAGACCAATGCATACAGTCCATGCACACTCTAAAACCACTTAAGATGAATATTGTACATTTAAAGGCATAAGTGTTTCTAAATACACATGGCAAGATCTAGAGTTTAGTAGAGTTGTATGTGAAATCATCTGCAAATTAGACAATTCGGAAATAAAATGAGCTGAAACAGCATACTCTCATGCGGCAAAAGTAATTGTTACTGATATTGCACCTGATTACTTGCAACAGCTTCCAAAAATTCATATTTTACTTTAAATGCTGGAAGTTCTTCCCTGAATGAGATCATTGCCTTGACTTTTTCACATTCCTACAAGCAGAATGATCTAAAAACAGTCAACTTCTGCAACTAAAAAGAACCATAAAAATAAGATTGACGAAAGATAAACCAGAGAGAGAAAGGTGTACGGTGTACCCTTGTCTTTTCCTGTTTCTGTTTAAGTTCATTATTAAGTCTCTGCTTGGCAGTATCATTCTCTACAGTCAACTTAGGTCTGGCTGTTTCTAGAGCTTTGGATGATAGTTTGGCAGAACTACCAGATGTTGAAGAGGAAGTCCCACCAGATACAGTATATTGTGAACTACTCAATAGATTTCCAACTCTTTCCTCAATCTCCGTAGACATCCTTATCTGTGACATAGTTACAGAGTGATTATATTTTTTATTAGTGTGGTTACAGTTAACCTACACGTTAACAAATACCAAAGAACACAAGCAACCCACGAATAAGGATAAGTGAAAGAACACTCTCACCAGCTAACAGCAAGATGCCAGTATTATACCTCTTTCTGTGTAGATCCATGACGCTCGTCAAGATCAGCACGATAGCTTGGCAATGGGACTTTGCTTGCAACAAGTGCCTTTCCTTTGTTATAAGCATGGCTTTCTTCCAGCAAATACAAAAGGCATGGAAAGAAATTAGGTAAATGCTTTACTTCACAATGACATAAAATGGTGCTTTTTAATGGTGAATCCACAAAACCAATTTTTCTTAAACCACAAAGGAAGCCAACTTATTTTTCAAATGAGCGGATGGAGCCAATTTATTTACCAGGTTGAGTTTCTTCTTCCATTAAGTTAGACACAAACACACTCGTGAGAGATCGTAAGTTAGATCGAGAAGAGACGGGAGGTTTGATTTTGGGAGAAGAAAACAAATTTTCAACAGGAGGAAAAGACGTGAATGGGTTAGTGATGCGGGTTGGAAAGGCAGAATGGTTGGTCCTCTTCTAATTATCCTAGGGCCAGGCAAGATTTCAGCAAGTATAGGCTTGGGCCTCCTCACATGGGCCCAGCAACTTTTCCCAATTCTATTAGAATTGACCCTAAGGGGCCCAGATTATTTCAAGCTGCGTTCGCTAAGGCTCCTAAGCATATGGGAACAGTCGTTCTTCCTTCTTCTGACAATGGTGCTTCATACGGTGGAATTTCTTCACCGAGCTCTAGTGACCTGCGCTCTTCGATGGCCGCTACTTCAGGGGCAGCACCGGCTATAGATGGTGCTGCTATTCCACGGCCTCACGCCTCTGTTGGGCCGAGCTCCATCGCCCCCTCATCTGCTCCTGGGCTTAGTTGTGTTGAGGCTACACTTCAAGCTTCTTCTTCTTTTGGGAAGATTGTTGAGCATGCCCCAAGTGATGTTAGTGCCGGACCAGTATTTCCAGTTAAGATGCCGCCAAGGGTTCCATGCTCTCCTCCTTCCTGCTACCCTACTGGTGTTTCTGGTCTATAGCAGCGGGGTGCTAATTTCAGAGGTTGATACCCCTCAAGGAAATGGTGAGATCATTTCGGCACCTAAAGTTCCTATTGCCAGCAATGCTATGGTCTTGTATTCCTCCGGTAAGAGCAAGGAAAGGGTACATATAGAAGACGTCTGTCCAATTTCGTCACGGATTGGAGGAGGGGATATCTTTCTGGATGGAGGATAAACTATTAAACTTTGGGAAGTTTCTAGGTGCTTCTTTTGAAGGGAAGGAAGATAGGGTGTTAGAACTGTTGAGGGAGATTGAGCAACAATCTTTTTATGATCTTTTTATGATGGTGCAGGGAGGGAGTTGGGTCAAGGTGTTAAGCAAAATAAATTAGGGGATGTAGTGGTATACCAAAGAAGGGGTCGGGTGTGTGACAGGGAGGAAGGGAGCTCGGTTAGAGGGGGTGGGGAGAAGGGTGGATATTGCTACTTATGGAAGTTAAGATTCTTTCATGGAATGTGAGGGGATGAATGACCCGAACTGAAGGGTCATCATCAAAGTAGGAGTTAGAGAGTAAGGTGCTAACCTAAGTTTGTTTTCAGGAGACAAAAATGGAAGTTTTGTCGGATGTGATTGTGAGGAGTGTCCGGTGAGGTAGTTGGGTAAAATATGATTGGGTTCCAGCTGTGTGAAGTGCCGAGGGCATTCTTCTAATATGGGATGATAGAAGCTTGGACGTAAAGGAGATTAAGAAGGGAGTTTTTTCTTTAGCAGCTCTTGTCAAAGATAGTGAGTGAGTTGGGTGGGGTGGGGATTTGGGGGAGTATACGGACTGGACTGGTAGGAGAAGGGTCCAAGGTATTTTTCTGGGAGGAACTGGCTAATATGATGGGGAAATGGGGCATTCCATGGGTTCTAGGGGAGACTTTTAACACTATTAGATTCCCGGAGGAGAGATTAGGGTGTAGTCTGATTTCGAGGACCATGGAGGAGTTTTCCGACTTCATCAATGATCACTTTCTCATTGATCTTCCTCTGTTAAGGGAAAGGTTCACTTGGGCAAGGGCGGAGGATTCCAACTCAAGGTCTAGACTTGATATATTTTGATATCGCCCTCCTGGGATGAGCTGGTGTCGAATGTGCTGCACATTCCTTTACCTAGACTGACTTCGGATCATTTGCCTATCTTGCTAGATGGATGCAGAGGGAGGGGGGTGCGTGCTCCCTTCAGATTCGAGAACATGTGATTGAAGGTGCCAAGATTTGGTGACAAGGTGAAAGAAAGGTGGACAAGCTACTAGGTATCAGGGACACCTTCATTCCGTCTTTCGAAGAAACTTAAATTGCTCAAGGGAGATATTATTTGGTGGAATAAGGAGGTTTTTGGGAGGGTAGAGGTTAAAATGAGGGAGCTTATACATGAATTGGGGGAACTACAGAGAGGGGGAGGGGCGAGGGAGTTAGATGAATCTGAGAAAGAGAGATTGGGGGAGGTTAAGAGGGAAATAGTCGAGCTAGCAATAGCTCAGGAGACTAGTTGGCGGCAAAAATCGAGGGCGCTATGGCTAAAGGAGGGGGATTCGAATACCAAATTTTTTCACAAGGTGGCGGTTGCAAATCGAAGGAGAAACTTCATAGAGTCCTTAGTTGTGGATGGGGTGAGGATTGAGGGAGAGGAGGAGGTAAAAGGGGCGATAGTGGGGTTTTATGAGAACTTATACAAAGAGGAAGTTAGTTGGAGGCCGACTTTGGGCGAATAGAGTTCAACCACATAGGGGAAGGAGACAATGAGTGGCTAGAAAGGGTTTTCGAGGAGGAGGAGGTGCACGAGGCTGTGTTGAGTTGTGCTGGTGATAAGGCCCCCGACCTTGATGGTTTCTCCTTGGCCTTCTTCCAGCTCTGTTGGGACACCATCAAAGGGGGTTGATGGAAGCCATTGAATACTTCCATGTGAATGGTGTTTTTGAGAGAAGTATCAATGCTTCCTTTATTACTATTGTGCCTAAGAAAGAATGTGCATCTTGTATTAGAGACTACAGGCCTATTAGTCTCGTGGGAAGCATTTACAAGATTATTTCTAAAGTGCTTTCTAACAGACTTAAAAGGTTCTTGACGTGTCTGTTTCGTCCTCCCAGAATGCGTTTGTGGAAGGTATGCAGATCCTGGATGCCGCTTTGGTGGCAAATGAACTTGTAGATTCCAGAAGGAAAAATAAAGATCCCGGCTTATTATGCAAGTTGGACCTTGAGAAGGCTTTCGACCATGTCAATTGGGAGTTCCTTGATTTCATTACGATGCGGGGGGTTTGGGGCAAGATGAAGGGATGGATCAAGTTCTGCATTTCCTCAGTCAGATTCTATGTCCTGGTTAATGGTAGCCCGTGTGGTTTCTTTGGCAGCTCCAGGGGTCTCAGGTAAGGGGTCTCAGGTAAGGTGACCCTTATCCCCCATGCTATTCATTCTAGCGATGGATGCTCTGAGTAAAATGATGGATCATGCGGCAGGCAGAGGCTTCTTAAGAGGATTCTCAGCTCTGATCGGGGTGCCCAGTGCCCGAAGAGTCTCTCATTTGCTTTTTGCGGATGAAACCCTGAAAATCTGTGATGCCGATATGGATCAATTAATCTACCTGAAGCAGGTCCTGCAGTGGTTTCAGATGGTATCAGGTCTCAAAATCAACCTCGGCAAGTGTGAGATTTTCCCGGTGGGTGAGGTTGCTAACATTGATGCTTTGTCTTATGTTCTCAGATGCAAGGTGGGCTCTCTTCAGCCTTCCCACTACTTAACTGGGTCCCCCATTGGACGCTTCGCATAAGGATACTACGGTTTGGAATCTCGTGATCGAAAGGGTTAAAAAAAGATTAGCAGATTGGCAGAAACGGTACTTGTCAAAAGGCGGAAAGGAAGTGTTTATTAAAAGCGCTTTATCGAGTATGCCCACTTATTACTTGTCCCTGTTGCAAGCTCATGTGAGCATCACAGAAAAACTGGAGCGGCTTCAAAGGAATTTTCTTTGGGATGCGGCGGATGGAACTAAAAAGTATCATCTAGTGAATTGGCAGATAGTCATTTCCCCAAAGAAGTGGGGTGGACTTGGAGTAAAAATCTTAGGGTATTCAACAGAGCTTTGTCGGGGAAATGACTGTGGAGATTCGGGGTAGAAGAGCATGCTCTATGGAGGGAAGTCATAGTAGAAAAGTACGATTCCACGGGAGGGGGTTGGAGGACCAAGGCAATCATAACATCTTTTGGGTGTGGCATGTGGAGGAGCACCATGAAGAATTGGGAATCATTCAGTGGCAACATCACTTACAGGGTGGGAGATGGAAGGAGAATCAGCTTTTGGAATCATAGGTGATGTGGAGATGATACTCCGAGGGTCTCTTTCCCCACGTCTTCAGAGTTTCAAACCAAAAGGAATTGATAGAGATTCGTAAGGAGCATGAAGGGGGTAGTATGGGACATCTCATTTAGAAGGAACATGCAAGATTGGGAGATTGCGGAGCTCCAAGATTTATTGACACTGCTATATGGGCAAGACAGGCCCCAACCATCTTGTGATTCTTGGAGATTGGGTTTGCGTGGCGATGGTTTGTTCACCGTAAAGTCCTTTTACCAGAGTATGTTGGTGAGAGAAGAGGGCTCTTTTCCATACTCCTCGATCTGGATTCCTAAGGCGCTCGCGAAGGTGTGCTTTTTTGCATGGCTAGCGGCGAGGGGAGTGATCTTAACTGCTGAGAATTTGCTAAAGAGAGGAATTACACTTGTTAGTTGGGTATGTGTAAAAGCTCAGGAGAAGAAGTTGATCATCTTTTGTTGCATTGCCCTGTGTCCTCGGCTTTGTGGAGGGCAATCCTGACCCTTTTTGGTGTTCAATGGGTGATGCCAAGCACTGTAAAGGAAATGTTATATAGCTGGGCCGGTTTCCATAGAAGAAGAAAGCAAAAGGCGTGGAAGTTCGCCCTGTTAGCTCTCATGTGGATAGTTTTGGGGGAGAGAAATAGGAGAGCTTTTGAGGGGATTGAGTCCCCTTTTTCACATCTTAAGAATAGTCTTTTATCTTTAATCGCTTTTTGGTGTACCCATATAGCCCTTATTTGTATAGAAGATTGGGAGTCTTTTGTAGAGAATCATGTTCTGATGTAAATTCTCTACTTTTTGGTATACTTCCGAGTTCTCTCCCTTTTGATTAATACAATTTACCTTATCAAAAAAAGTAAGTTCATTTCCTGTCTCACAACCATATCTACTATACAGGTAATGTAACAATTCCTTTTCTCAAATTCCATGATGCACTTTTCTCAAATCTTCTTTTTACGAATTTACATATAAATAAGAAATAGAGAATGTATGCAATGTTCGCAATTCTCAGTTCGCAAAGTTTTAGGACATGCATGGAGGAGAAAGGTAAGTTTGTTTTGACACAGTAGAAGCATGTATTAAGAATTTTTTTCTTTTTGTGTAAATTGTCATTTTTCTGCATTACAAAAGCAAGACTACTAGCGTCTTCAATTATATTTGGTCTTTGCAATCTATGTTTAATTATAAAAGTAAGTTCATAATGATGGAAATGGCAGCACATACCATGCTAAATATAAAACAAACAAAAATAAAGCAAAATCCTAGTAGTGATAACGGCGGTTTTTCCTCATGATCAAACCACTTACAAGTAAAGCTCTAATTGATACGCCATATCAGCCAACTTCTGTTGGTCATCCCTACTAAAATTCCGCCTAATTACCATTTCCTGCTCGCCTCCTCTCTTAAACTGCTCCATCTTCCCCCACCACTCATTTTCATACATCACCTCCGTCTACAACCAAAATTCACATGTTAACTTTGAACACGCCATCAATCACTCAAATGTTATTCACAATTGCATAAACATGCATATCACGAGTTCATATAAACAGTGAAAACAAAGGGTATTTGTTCGTCTGCAGCCGTAAATCTATATTTATACATTTCTAACAAAAGCACAAACAATGAACCAAAAAGCAGATTATGTATTACACATAAGAAGCCTTCATTTCAGCAAAAAAAGGAAAAAATGTGTGTGTAAGCTTGGCACAGGAACAGTACCTCAGCGGCTTGTTGTCGAAGGCGTTCGGCACGCCAGACAGGGTCCCACCATCTCTGTTCACCACCGCGCCCTCCTCCTCCACGACCACCGCCACCGCGGCCTGCGCCACCCCGTCCTCCGCCGCTGCTGCCGCCACGACGGCCGCCTCGGCTGTTCGGACGATAAGACATAGCGGATGATTTTAACCTAAAATGTGAGGGAACGCAACTCCTTGGGGCTGATGAAGAAAGGGAGTTGCGGAAGTGAAAATGGAGAAGGGCGGAGGATTGGGGGTTCAGAAGGCGCACTGACATCAGCGCGGGTACCGACGGGGAGTAGGGGTTTTATTTGGTGAACCCCATACTAATGAATACGCAACTCTATAAAGAAATAGTAATATAAGGGTCATTTCGTTGGAATACGATATATACCGGTATAAATTATGCCGGTATAAGTTATATCGAGATCAGTTATACTAGGATTGTTATTTATTCATTATTTGGTATGTTGTATTAAGAATGACAATTGCATAATTTCTAAGAAGAAGGTATAAGTTATACCAGTGCTAATTACCTAACCTTCTATAAGGTATAAGTTATCCCTGTGTTAAAATTAACACCAGGATAACTTATACCTAGTTTGCTAACCAAACAGGGTATTAAGGTGGTATTAAATTTTTATACCACCCTTATACCTTCTTATACCTCATATCAAACGACCCCTAAATATTTACTATTGAACAATGTAACTTTTGTTAGGCAGTACACATAACTGAACCCTTAAACTTGGCTTTTTTTGTCACTTGGACACCTAAACATAGAGTTGTTCCTATCAGACCCTTCAACTAAACAACATTTGTGCCAATTAGACACTTTGTAGTGACATGATTGAGTGTGTGGGGATTGAAAGACGCGTAACATGAGAAAAAGGTTGTTGATTATTATTACTCCCTCCGGTCCAAAATAAGTGATTTTTTGTCTGTTTTCACGCAGATTAAGAAATTTACCTTTTAACATTAATTCGCAATAAAATTGACCATATTAACCTTTATTATCCCACATAAATACTTCTAACACATACTCCAACACTTTACTCCAAGGGCAATGTAGGAAAAAATTAACTAATTCATTCTTGAAATTCGAAAAAATCACTTATTTTGGACCACAAGAAAAAGGTCAGAAAATCACTTATTTTGGGAGCGGAGGGATTATTATTATTATTATTATTATTATTATTATTATTATTATTATTATTATTATTATTATTGTTATTATTATTATTATTATTATTATTATTATTATTATATTCTAATATATTATTCCAATTAAAGCTACTTTTACCCTACATTCTATCTTTTCTTCTTCCCGTGTACCCATCATTTTTCCTATAATTTTTTTTAAAAGAAAGTTTAGTGTACATGGATTTGACTATTTTCATTGGGCATGCTTGTTTTCTTTACACTGCACTTGTAAGCTACACCAACTTAGACGAGAAATGGAAAGAATAACGTGATATTTCGGTGAAATCAAAATAAGAAGAAGTGAGATGAAGTTGAACGGAGGAAATTTTCAGCGAGCTTTTTATGGCTCTAAGTCCCCAAAGCCGGCGGTCAGGTTTTCCATTTTCTGAAAATGAGTTTCAATTAGTTCACGACTCTAACGTGATTAACAGAAGGAAAAATTATACCCCAGAGTAATAGAAACCAGTATGGATTGGTGAACAAGATAAACATGAATTATGAGTGAGTGATTTGATAATAGTTGGCATCATGAAAATTATAGATTTCGTTCCGACGATAGTAGAATGGACAACAGAAGAAGATTCATGAGAAATTCAGAAAATGGTCATTCAGGAAGACGCTTCCCGACAGCAAGCAATGTGAGCAAAGTTAAGCTTAAGGGACGGTATGTACTAGTTACATTAAGTGTCACCCCTCGCGAGTAAGGAATTTTGTTATCCTTGGTACAAAAGGATTATCGTAAGGCGAGTAAGGGTCATCGACGACGTGAAAAAACGCCAGAGATGAAAAGGTAAAACATCTATACGTAGATCATCATAGCACTAAATCTTATTACTCCCCTAAAAGGGGGAATATGGAGTGATGTGACATTAAGAAAAAATTAAGTTGTTGTAGTAACTATGGAATGGTAAAGGAAGAGTGCGATAAAAATGAGAAAGGAATGAGATTGCACTTATCCGAATCCTACAGATATGCTATGATTCCAGAACGTTATGTAAGCACGACGTAAGAAAAAGGAAGTATGGGTTCCTACCCGGAATGTTATTGATAAATAAGGATCCAGTGCAAGACGTAAGTTAGACAAAGAAAATAACTCAAGAGAGATTACGTGGAATATGGATATGAGAATGGGCCGATGAGTATTTAGTAGTTGATTCAGGAAGAGCCTAGTCATGACTAGACAAGAAGCCACAAAAAAATTAGCAGATCATACAAGATAAATGCAGTAAACCCCAACATGGAGAATTCAGCCTCGCAGTAATGTCATTATAATACTTGAGATATATTCAATTAGGATTCGGGGTAGTTAAAGGTACCGTATGAGTGTTATGGGGATAAAATAAAGTGCCACTGGGAAGACAGTCAAAATATCAAGTTCAAAATCAACCCTACAAGCACACGAGCGTAAACTACGGATAATTATAGGCGAGAAAGGTGATCGAAAAAAAAAATTGTCCAGTAGTCTGTGTAATTAGCTCGTAACTTGACCTGAGGAGGAAATGGTCTTATAACAACAATCTCACAACAACATTGTATGCACTCCATAAGAAAATAGAACCTATGTGGCTAATGAACGAGAAGTAAAATTAGAAGTGATATTCAAGATCATATAAGTAATATGGAATATGCATGGGCAACAAGATAAGCTAAGTATGCATGCAAAAAAGGGCAGAAAGATCAGGAAAAGTAATTGCTTACGTTTGAAGAAAGCTGAGATGGAACAAAAAGTATTATTCGATTTATGATTCAGAATTAGTTACGTTATAAACGCACTTAAGTGTTTGGAATTTTATACATGTGGCATATACAGCTGTAGGAGATTGCAGTATAAGTTAAAAAAAAGAATGGAGCCCAGGTCATAGACGAATGATTTAATTATTAAAGGAGTGTACCATGGATATTCCATAGCATCCATGAAAGGCTCAATGTAATAACTAATACCATGAACCGCATATCGGAAGATAGCTTAAGCATACGTAAAGGCTGATCAGAAGGAAGAGGAAACTAAAGAGTTACATCTACCAATTAATTTAGGAGTCTGATTATTGGACCCAAAAAATTATAGAAACCATGATTAAAAACATATCAGAATGACTCCTAATATCATAGGTGCAAGAGTGATAGTACAACAACCACATTCTATAACCGCTCTACAAGAAAGCCAGTTAGGAGAACACCAGCCTCATAAAAAGTCCGTATGAAGCTACCACAAGATTGTGTATGCACCAGAGGTGCAAGTATTATAAGAGAGCTTCAAGTTGCGGATGGGAATCATACCTATATAGAAGGGAGTTATGAAAGAGATAGAAGATATAATGTGAGACTTTATGATGAGTAAGGTAAAGGTGGACAACGTACAAGACACTCAAATGCAGAAGGTTGTGAATAGTCCTTACTTCGGATAGAAGGCTAGAAGTGCGGGGATTCAATATCCAGGAACGATAGCGGCGTCGTTAGTGCCATGTTTTCCAGCCTATGGTTTCTAGGTATCGAGAAGCCTGATTAAGAGAGTAAAGAAGAGTTAGAGACGATGTGATATCTCGCGTGATGTTCCAGAATGGCATAAGGAAATCTATGATGAAAGCAAGTTGAAAGGTTGCGAGTAATATAAATAGATATGTGTAGGTCACAAGCTATTGTACGGTAAAGTAACAAGGTTCTAAAAGACAGGAGTAAGGATAAAAAAGGGTGAGTGAGAAGGTGACAAAAATGGATAAGTCCTCAGGATTAAGCCCATGAAAATAACAGAGCTAATGGTTTCTCTAAGTTATAGAAAGTTCAGTATAGCCTGAATGAACTCAAAGGAGTCTAAGACTAATAGCATATAGAAGAAATGGAATGCTGCCCTATATTGTGCAAAATTAAAATACCCATGTAAGTTGAGTCATATTTGGATGATATGAGATACGATTATGGAAGTATAGTATCGTATCTCCCCCAGGTAGACCAAGACAATCACTTCAAATGTTTTACGATGAGACGTGAGCCCTAGCAGGAATGTTACATAAGAGATCAAGTTATCAATGATAGATGATCTATCAACATTAAGGTGAATATGCAATGGATGGACAAAAGTCACAAAGTATGAGGTGATATTAGGCCGCCATTCTTAAGATGAGCAGTAATGAAAAGGCATTAAAGGACACAGAGTTATACGTATAGGATAAGCATCGAGAGTAACTTGGAGTTTGGTAGCAGACCTCAGTAACGTTAAATCAAAGTAAGAGTTATGGCAGTAAAGTCATACGGATGGATAAACAGATCTATGAAATAAGGTATAACAATATTCGTAAGTTCAACAAAGTATCAAGCGAAGAACTTCAATATACCCATAGATGCCCAGTGGGACATCTTATCAAGCTCTGTATATGTTTACAAAGTGAGGCCTAAAGATTGGCTAAAAGACAGAAGAAAAAGGAGAGAAGAATCGCATAGGCGCACTTACAAGGTCAGAGTCGTACAAGCTGCATGACAAAAGGTAGCAACAATTACGAGATTGGAAGGATTCTGACCACAAGTCGTGGTGTGAGAAAGAAGCCTAAAGGGGAAATACCCTGAACTTTAGATTCATTCACAGAATAGTTCCTAAATGGAAAGAATAGTATTAAAGTATTCGCAAGAGCTATGGGTTATCAGAAGGATACGTGCATCAGTCAACATTCGAGGATGAATGTTCCAAAGGGGGGAATGATGTTACACCCCATGTTTTCGTATGTAAAAACATGCCTTAAGCAAATTGGTGAAAGCTCAGAAATGAGATATTACATCCCGTATTTCTGTACGTTAAAATTTTGTCGTAAGTTAATCAACGTAAGTTCGAGAATGGGATTATTTTGAGATTATAAACATTATGTTATTTCAAAAAAGTGATGAGTGAATTCGTGAAGTTGAGAGGATAAGCAAATTTAATTTAGGACTACAGACGTATTCCAGGAGCTTTCCCCCTGTACTGCTTATTTAAATTGGGACTAGGGACGTATTCCGGGAGCTTTTCCCCTGTACTGCATATTTAAATTGGGACTACGGACGTATTCTGGGAGCTTTCCCCTTGTACTGCATATTTAAATTGGGACTACGAACGTATTCTCGGAGCTTTCCCCCTGTACTGCATCTTTATATTTGGAACTACGGGACGTATCCTGGGAGATTCCACTGTGTGATACGTTGTGCTGAGCCAAGGGCTCCCTGTTGCTATTTTATTTTCCGATTATTCATTTTTACTGCTTACCTTAGAATTTATGTCTTTTTGTACTATCTTAAATTGTTTTACTTATAAAATCTAGTAGAGCATTAACCTGACCTCATCACTACTTGACTGGGGTTAGGCTTGGCACTTACTGGGTACCAATTGTGGTGTACTCATGCCCTTTCCTGCACATGTTTTTCGTGTGCAGATCCAGGTACCAATACTCAGTTCCGTGGCTAGGGTTCATTGTAGCTGCTACGAGGAGACCGCGAGGTAATTCTGCCGCGTCCGCAGAGTCCTTCGAGTCACCTTCCACTCCAGATTTAGATATACTTTTTATGTACTTTCCTTTTCGTTGTATAGAGCTATTTTGGTATAGAGCTTGTGGATTAAAAGTGACATTCCGGGTTTTGGGAAATTGTGTATGTATATGCCGAGTGGCGATATTTCATTTGATAGATTTACTTTATTCTGCCTTTATTTTTATTGTTTTTACTTAATATGTTCCGCAAACTTAGGCTTACCTAGTCGTAGAGACTAGGTGCCGTCACGATACCTTTCGGAGGGTAAATTGGGTCGTGACATGCCCAGTAAGTATCAAGACTAACCTCAGTGAAGTAGTGACGAGGACTAGTCAAGACACCCACTGGTCTAATAAGCTAAACAGGCATAAGTACATAAATAACGGAAACATAACATCTTTCTAATATCTACACAGTTTGTCTAACAACATAACAACTACAACAAGGAAGGAAAAACGACAAACATCAATGGTACACAAAATTAACACACCAAGGGTGGATGGGAACGCAGCCCAAATCCGAAAATCACAATCAGTAAGGGCAAGTAGTAACTCAGCACTGCAATAGTTTCCACATCAGGCCTTATCCACAACCCCAATAAATTGGTCAAATCTTCAATTGTAAACTTGCACCCGCAGGTTTATATTGAAAGCTTTAAAATATAATCATTTCAAGTAGAAAATTCCTTGAAATATACTTCCTCCGAATATATATATTTA
>ML281225.1:0-16907 GCA_005239495.1 Nicotiana undulata | reverse complement strand
ATATATATATATATATATATACACTTTGCAGAAAGATAATCTTCAAATGTAGTTTCGTCAAGATAAAAGCTCTTCAAATATACTTTTCCGATAAATGTATTTCAAACATAGTTTTCTTCAAGCTAAATACTTCTCAAATATACCTTTCCAAACAATAGTCTTTCAAACATAGTTTTATTCAAGGTAAATACTTTTCAACTATACTTTTCAAAAGGTACATTTTTCAAGTAAATATCCTTCGATTATAGGTCACCCTGTAATGCCTGAGCGTAGATGTGATGACCCAAAAGGTCATCCCGTGTATTTCTAGCTAAATCTGTGTTTTGAGGTCATGAGAACCTCCTTCTATCTCACTTCGATTTGCGTGCGTAGCCCGGGCGTGTAGCCGGGAAGCCGTTATGTGAAAAACTGATGAAAATGATATTATTGTTGTTGAAATTTGAGTAAAGTAGAATTTGGTCAACATTTTTGGTAAACGGACCCGGACCCGTGATTTGACGGTCCCGGAGGGTCTGTAGGAAAATATGAGACTTGGGCGTGTACCCGGAATCGAATTCCGAGGCCCCAAGTCCGAGAAATGAATTTTTAAAGAAAATCATTTTCTGAAAAATATAAAGGTTTTTGAAAATGAAATTCTATGTGAAACCTGTGGTATCGGGATCGTATTATGGTTCCGGAGCCCGGTACAGGGTTGATACGATTTATATGTGTTGTCTGTGAAGTTTGGTAAGAAACGTAATCCGTTTGGCGTGATTCGGACCTTAAATGCAAAAATTGATATTTAAAGAAGTTTTGAGAAATTTCATTGATTTTGAGGTTTAATTCGATGTTTATGATGTTATTTTAGTGATTTGATTACACGAATAAGTCTGTAGAATGTTTTTGAGGTTGTGTGCATATTTGGTTTTGAGCCCCGAGGGCTTGGGTGAGTTTCGGGTAGGTGTCGGGGTGCAAAAACATAGAAAAATCTGGTGTAAAGTGCATTTTCTGGTGTCTGGTGTTTGACATTATGCGATCGCATAGGTATAGTTGCAATCGCATAGCAGTGTGGTTGGGGGGAGAATGTGTTGCACTATGCGATCGCATAGGTATAGTTGCGATCGCTATAGGAGGATAGGAAGCTGGGGGGGATGGGGTAGTGGACTGTGCGACCACATTTGCTTGTTCGCGATCGCAAAGGGTGGGGGTCAGTGGTTCTGTGCGATCGCAATGCACTATCCACGATCACGGAGTTTAAAAACCCAGTCCACTATGCGATCGCATTACTCCCTTCGCGATTGCATAGGAGTAAAATGCCCAGTCATTTTAAAGACCAAAAACAGAATGTATTAAGAGATTCTTCACCATTTTTCACAAACTCTTTCTTCTCCACACCTCTTGGGAGATTTTCGAAGAGCTTCTTCACCATAGCTTCATAGGTATGTAATCCTAACCTCGTTTTCTTCCATTTTTATCAGCATCCATTATATTCTAGGCCTAAAAACATGGAATTAAAGGTAGAAAATTGGGGGTTTGGGTAGAGTTAGAGCTTTTTGATTATTTGGGAATTTGACCTCGTTTTGGAGTCGGACTTCAAAACAAATTATATATTCGGGCTCGTGGGGGAATGGGTGATCGGGTTTTGGTCCGAACCTCGTGTTTGGACCAAGCGGGCCCGAGGTCGATTTTTGAATTTTTGGAAAGAATGTTGGGAAATCTATAATTAAGCATTGTAATTGAATTGTTGAGCCTCTATTGATGTTATTGAGTCGATTATGTCTAGATAAGATTGATTTGGGGTCGGGTTCAAAAGGAAAAGCGGTGCTAGAGGCTTGATGTGGATCTTTGGAGTCGAGGTAAGTGTTTGGCCTAACCTTAGCTTGAGGGAATATGTATTGAGTCCTAATTGCTACGTGTTTATTCCATGTTCAATGTATAGGTGAGGTGACGAGTACCTATATATTGTTGTCAAGCATGACCGTGAGTCGAATATTTGCAATTATATGATATTTATTGAATTTTACTGTGTTTATGGGTTTAATATCAATTTGATGGCTATTCATTTGATGGAAATTCTTAGTTATGAGTGTTTAACCAAAGAAGTAGATTCCTTGACCAAATCTATTTTAGGATGAATATGGGTTACTGATAATCAAGAAATTAGACGATAAAAAAATAAATAAATCGAGTAATAATTAAGATTGCAGAAAAGTAAAGTAGATTGTCTCCGAGAATTCAGATGATCTTATGGGTTACATTTCTTTCCCTTATATAGGGGTTTCCTAGTATAACGTTTGGTTCCTGTCATGATTGCTCATTTAATGGCTAATTAGTACATTAATGAAGCGTTACAAAGGATAACCGTAACTGTTGTATGGGAGTTTCGTAACGTATAAGTCCTTGACTGTTGATTCTCGAATCTGGCCGTGATTTCGTCTGGGTTCATTGTGACCGTATCTCTTCTTTGTCATTAAGTTTCCCGTGGTTGATGACCTCGCGGGTTCATTGACCGTGCCTCTTTGCCCCGTGCCTCTTTATAGAAGTAAGTCCATCTGTTGCGTTTTCCATGGTCCACGTAGCAAGCTGAGTTGTCAAGAACTTGCTTACGTGTCAAACTCTTTTTACCAATACAGATAGTCCCCCCACTTACCATATATTTGTCGATTAATATTTGGTAAGTGGATTTGCATTTACGGCGGGAATATTTTGCCGCCGCTTTGCTCCGAAACATTGTATTCTTTTATGAACTCAGGTATCGTTTGTCACTTTCATTTAATTCTTCTTCCACGTGTCATTCTGTTATTAGTTCTGCAATGACCCGACACCTTTTAGGGCTTTTTGCGGCTGCGTCAGTCCCGAAGTGACACCTTTGATTATGACTTTCCATCATTGTTTTTCCATGCTTTGACGGTTGTCTCTATGTATAAATACCCTTCTTCTTTTCTTTGCTTTCACGACATATCTTCTAATTTGTTTCTTCCTTTGTAAAGAATTTTCCTTTGCCTTTGTAAGTATGTCTTCATCAAACCAGCCCAAAAAGATCATTGATGTAGAGAATTTAGCATCTTCTTCTGCTCCGACTAGGAGCCGGAGGGGAGGTAGGTTGAGAAGTTTGGGATCTGCTTCTACTAGAGGTTTTTCTTCCCCAATAGTTTCTCTTCCTTCTGCTAGGTCTCTGCTTTCTCCTAGGGCTAGATCTTCTCATTCTGTTTTCAAAGGTAAAGATGATCTCTGTGAACCCAAGGTTGACGAGATTATTCCTGCCGAGTTTGTCTTTACTAGGGAAAACCAGTTCTCGTTGATCTGTCTACTTCTTTAGATAATGTAGAGAGATATGCAACCATTATAACCAAAGTTCATGTTCCTCTTGTTCGTAGAGAGTGTTCTGGGGGGCCTGATGTTCATGTTTACGTTCCTGACAACAATCAAAGGATAACGTCTTACAAGACTGGTTATTCCTTTGTTTATACTTACCCTTTTACATTGGGATTTAGGCCTCCCATTGACCCTGTTATCATAGAGTTCTGTCATTTTTTTAATATCTGTTTAGGACAAGTCGGTCCGTTGGTGTGGCGAGTAGTCGCGTGTTTGAGAGTTTTGGCTTCCTTAGCTTCAGTCCCCTTTACTTTCAGTCATCTTATTCATTTGTACTCTCCTGTCTTGTTTCGTCAAGGGGTTTTTACTCAGGCTGCTCGGAGTAAAAGAGTGTTAGTAACCCCTGGTGATGATTAAAGACAGAGGTTGGTACCTCCGTTATGTTGTTGTCCCCACTACTAGTTTAGTGGGTGAAAAGAATCTTCCCTTCCCTGAGAAGTGGAACCGTGCACGTGAGTTTTTTTTAGCAAATCCACTAGGCAAGAGCCTAGGGCTATTTTATTAATAATAAAAAATCAAAGAAAGAACCCATATAGGAATAGTACAAATAAGGGGGACAATAGAACCAGTAGTGTTGCCTCTATGCCTTGGCTATATAATCACTCCTCTGCGCCTCACAATGCCCTATATGGCAGCCTCATGTAGAGGAATCATGGTGTAGCTGCTGGCAAAGTCTCACGAGGGCATATAATCTCATAGCCGCTTTGGTATTGTTCCAAAGGCATAGGACCTGGACAAAAACTATTGGGCTAAACCTTACCTTACTAATCCTATCGAGGCATAAAATAGCCTCTCCTACTAACATGCATGTAAAAAGAAAGAACTAGCTAAGACTAGATACTCTATGATCATCACGGAGTTTATAAAATACTCTGTGATGATATTACATAACACTATGCTAATGTGATGGTAGAATAAAAAAATGTAGAAATAACAGTGATGATCTCTCTTATCTAGTCTTGTAAAATCTTCAACTTGTATAATCTTGTCCTCTTCGGAATCCCTCTTCAAAATTGCTTCAAAATTCATGCTTTCTTTTTTGAACGATTGGACTTTGTTGACGTAGTTGGAACAACCTTCTTTTGTTTGGCAACTCTCATCGGGAGTCGCCTTATGTTTGCATCTACACTCACCTTGCCGTTCCAGCTTTTTTCTCTTGTATGTGTCTTTTTTCTTTTGCCGCTATGCATAGGTGATAGATCCCCTTTTCTTGCTGCCTCTTCCCGGCATTGATTTAAAATATCTTCTTCCTCGCCCTCTTCATACGTATCTCTACCCACAATTATCGGATTTGGCATGTCTGGAACAAGTTCTTGAATTAGCACACTGTTTCCTTCCTGTTTATTAACCAGCGCTGCTTTGTTTTGGAGTTGTGCTATGCTTTGCATTTTGTTCCTGCTCTTATTCACCCGACCAGTGCAAACTACATTATGATTTAGAGAGGTTGCAGGATTGGAACTTATCATTGCATCCAAGAGTTCTCTGTCCTCTAAAGAAATAACTTGAGGAGTAATCACAATTTGCTGTTGTCCCGTTTTTAATGTTGCTACTGTTCGAGCACCTGTAGGACTGGTAGCTCGACCAAACTGTTGTTGCTGCTCGTTATTTGAGATTAGCATTATTGCCGTTGAACTGCCTAGTAACTGCTGTTGTTGTCCTGTCGTTGCTGATGCATATTGAACATTGTCACCCAAAGCAACTGGAATGTTAGCAATCTGGTGCTGCACAGTGAAATGATCTACTGTATTGGCCATCGAGCTATCAGCTGGACTGGTTTTTTCATTGTGTAGCTGTCTTTTTGTAGGAATGAAAACAAGAGCCTTCGCATTGAGCTTCGACGAGCTACCAATATTTGGCAAGGCAGGTGAGGCAACCTCCTCATCTCCACTACATCTCTCACCTTCATCAGTCGAATCCCCGTCACATTCAACACCCCAATCTTTATCATCATCATTCGCTCGTTGGTCAGCCCATAATTTGGATTTAATTGCCATTTCTCTAACATTTGCTTTAATAACATCATTATTATTTCCAATGGAAATCATCATCTGCCCAGATTCACCACCAAGCTCACCAAATGATTCTAGCGTTTGAGAAGGGACATCCTGCGTCAATGTGTTCAAAGTGACCAATGGTTGCTTGATCATAGGATTTGCGCTCATCGTCATAGCCATATGAGTTTATTTAATGATTTTTGCAACCTTCGGACTAGAAATATGTAGCTTTGGCGTACTGGACATTGCGGTTTCATTAGATAATTGGACTGCTTCGGCCTTTTGCGCGTCAACAGAAACTATGTTCAAAGTAGCCAGTGGCGCCTTGACCTTTGGAGTTGTATTTATGAACATCGTTGCCTCAGCATCCTTTACCATTTTGTCTAGATCTGGATTAGATATGTGTATAGTTGGTGAGGTTGCATTAGGTACTGCCCTAGCATTTTGCTCGTCGACATGAACCAGAGCAAGATCCTTTGAGGCTTTTGATCCATCATCTACGTTCTTCAAGGATTGCTGGTGTTTGCCACTGCCTGAAGTCTTAGATAGGCTAGACATTGAGACTAAATCATGATCATCATGCTGTACATTCTTCTCAACACCACCCAACTCAGATTCATTCAACAATATATCAAAGGAGTTGGAGACACTAACATTCTTTGATGCAGTAGACTTATTTTTTCTAGCTAGAGCATTCTGCTTGTTTGGTGATCGATTCACCATTGCCCAGTCGTTGCCATTTGATTTTTGCATTGGTTGGACATCTGAATTTTGAGTATTTGTTGTCTCCAAGTGAGCTGTAACAGCCTTGCCATAAAAAACACGTCCAGTTTTTTCTGGAGAACGCAGTTGCCAAGCTTGCACAACAGTAGCTACAATGGTTGCTGGTTTTTCAACTAGATCAGTGAATGCAACAGTATTTGTGACAACTCCTTGAGTCTGCTTTGCCCCCTCTAAGACATGAGAAACCTTATTCACAACCAATGCAATTCCAGTAGCTGATTGCACTTGAACGGGTGCATTCAAATCACCAGCAACCTGAGTACTACTGGAGACTCGCCTATCAATTGCCTTTTCTCCCTTATTAGGATCAGTAATTTTAATTGTTGCTTTTGCACCCCGTTGATCCTTTTCCTGCCCTTGGTTATTAGAAACTTGCCCAGCCCCTTTAAAACCAGATCCTCTAATACCAGCAACATGTACACAAGATGTTTGGACAGCTGCTTCAAGAGTATCAATTGTGACTGATTTTGCACCTACTAATAACTGATCAACACTAGTTTCACCTGTATTATTAACCACTTGCCCAACTAATTCCTCCTGAATCTCACCAGCAAACTTGTCAAAATTACACTTCCCCCTTGTTGCTCCAAAGCTGTGTTAATCCTGACTAATGCTCGATGAACATTAACTACATTAGCCTCACTATTTGTATCAATAACACGTCCACGATCTCCTTTATTAATATCATCTGTTTGTTTCATAGTTGGTTTCACTTCAATATTTGAAGTTTCTTGAATATTATTTGCAGCTCATTTGGCATTCAACAACTCCCTAGCATCACCTTTTAATTGCTCGACATTACTTTGTTCCAATCCAGTCATATCAATTTGTACAGTATTATTTTCATCAGCTTCCCTGTTTCTTCCCTTCATCGATCGACATGAATTTTCATCATGTCCTTGATGCTACAACAGGTACAATACTTAGGGAGGTTATCGTACACCACCTGTTGATGAAACTCCACGTACTTCCCAGAAACTTTGTCGACTATATGAATCTTAACTTTCTTAGGATGTTTGTCCAAAAGGTCTAACAAAACTTTAACTCTCGCAGCACTTGGCCTAGTACGATCCTGTGTCGCCTTGTCTACAACAAGAGGTTTCCCTACTGCTGAGGCAATCGACATTAACGACTTTTTTGCAAAAAAATTGGGCGGCAGGTCAGGGAAAGAAATCCATACAACCGACTTTGATGTTTCTTCTCTAGGATTAAAACCTAACGTCCAGGGGAATGTTCTGAAGAAAAATTCATCTCCTTTACATTTAAAATATCCAGTAGACCTTGATACAAACCGGACATAGTCATCAAACAGATCAAACCTTACTAATATATGCCGAAATTCAAGCTGTCCAATGTTACAATAACCTTTAATCTCGAACTATTTCGCAAAAAAATTTCTAACCTCGTGCAACTCTGGTTTTCCATATGAAAACTTTATAATGACTGCTTGGTGAAGCCCTTCTTCGATCCTCCATGGTGAATTCAATGGTTGGGTCTCCATGATCAATTCTAACAGGAAGTAAACTTATATTTTGCCGAATTTGAGTAGATTCTTTTGTAACGACTCGCGCCACATATGATTGCTTAGGATTAAGGCTCGTGTTTTTTGCATTAGCGTTATGATTCTGCTCTCCCATAGCCAAAGGCTGGGGATAGACATTGGCAGCCATGAAAAGGCTCTAATACACCATTCCTAGAGAGAGAAGAGAGAGGCGAGAGCTTTTTTTTTTTAGCAATCCGCTCTTAAGTTGAATGCTTGATTTTCACTTAAAATATAATTATGTGTTGAGACTGGTTTGAACCCACGCCCTTTCAAACCAGAACCTTAATCTGGTGCCTTAGTGCACGTGAGTACTTTTTTGGTTCGCATCTATTTTCTTCTTTCATTAGACTCGGATTGTGTTATTAACACCGTATCTATTTTTCCATTTTCAGCAATCATGAATGTTGTTGAGACTGTCTCTGACATTCGTGATTGGGTAGGAAAAATGTTGTTTGCCGCTCCTGTTGAAGAAAGGTCTTGGAAATACTTCTTTGCGAAGTATGGTTGGCTTGTAAAGACCCATGGTAAGTAGAGCTTTTCTTACTTCCTGCCTTACTTGAGTTTCCTTTTTATTCTCGTTTAACTTTTCCCTTCTTGATAGGGTTTTTCGCCCGTGGGGTGTCTGCTTCATCTATCCCGAAGATGTCTTTATCCCATGCTTAGGATATCCTTGCTAGTTCCTCTTCCTCAAAGAGGAAAGTTGGTGATCCCCATTATGGAGAAGAAGAAGAAGAAAGAGAGGGTGCTTTGGTGCACCGATCGTGAAGGAGGCGGGTAATTTTGGACGATGAGTCTACCCCATAGTCTCTTCCTTCCGTGTTGGCAATTAGACCCTTATCTTCTAGAGATGATACACAGCCCCCAGTTTACGATTCTGTTGATCGTCTTTTTCATGAAGGTTTTGATCTCGCCCCCGATGATGTTCCCCTAGCAGCTATTTTTCCCGACTCTTTGAGAGTGGAAGTTTCGTCGGCTCCTCGTGTCTCTGTTGTTCCTGTTTCTCTTGCCATTGTGGCTTCTACCGCTTCTCTGCCCGTGGTTTCCATTTCCTTGATTCCTCATTCATCCATGCCTATTTCTGCGCCCGTGGCTTCTTCGATTCCTGGACCGTTTATTTCTGTTGCTGCTCCCTCCGTTCCTGCTTCCATGCCTTCCACTAAGGAAGTAGGGTTTTCTAGCAGGGAGATGCGGAGGGTTGTGATCGAGGTTCCAGCTGAAGGGAATCTTTTTAAAAAGATCGGCGAGCCTGAAGTCTGGCTTAAGCCTTTGATAGGTCCTGAGGAGAAGGCCAAGCTTGCCAGCCACACAGCTCTCACTTGGGCCAATGAAGTGGTGCACAATTCTTTGAAGGTATATCGTAGCTTATTCTTTCGTACACTTTTCCTTATCTAAATAGTTTACCTTGTTTAACTGTTTTATTATTTTTTGTAGACGCACCTTATTGGTTTAGAACTCATGAAAAGAGTTTCAAATTCAGAGAATGAGTTGAGAGAGCTACGGGAGCTGCAGGTTGATTTTGACAATCTAAAGGCACAACATGATGGCTTAAGGATGGATATGGATGTTCTAGAAGAGGAAAGGAATACCTTGAGGAAGCAGTTGAGGATTACAGCAACAGAGTTGGCGGTAGAGAAAGCTTCTTCTAGCCAAGCTGATAAAGATAAAAGTATTCTTGAATTCTCGTTTGCCGAACAATTGTCCCAAGCCTCGGAGGAGATCAGGAACTTGAAGCATATGCTAGGGCAGAAGGAGGAATACTCTAGTGAGCTTGTACAGACTCTCTCCCGGACTCAAGAGGAACTTCGCGAAGCTTTAGCTAAAGTCCATGTTTTGGAGGAGTCAGTTGTACCCTTGAGGGCCGCCCATGAAGCTGCTGAGGCCGAGAAAGATGGATTGAGGGATGAGCTTCAAGTGTGGGCAAGAGATTATAATGACCTCGAAGAGGCGGCTACTGTTGATGTAAGCTGGGTGTACATGAATTCTCGCCTTGATACATTGATGGAGATGAACCAAGAGGGTTTCGACCCCGATGCTGAAACTGCTAAAACTAAAGAGGCCATGGAGAATACCCAACGAGATCTTGATCTTTCTCCATCCACTGATGAAACCCATGCTGCTCATGCCTCTTTGCCTCAAGCTACTGCCGTTCCTCCTGAAGAAGTCAACTCTCCTCCTTATGATTGAAGATCTGGTTTCCTTTTTTTTTACTTGGATTGGTGTGGTTACCCCCAGCTCCATCGGGGGTAAGTTTGAAATTCTAAAGTCCCCAACTGACAACTTAGGGGCATTAAAAATGTAATTATTATGCGGCTAAGTACTAGTTAGTACTTAGTTTTAACTTAGCCGCTCTTTTGATATCAATACATTTTGAAGACTTTCGTTTCGAGTTTTGGCTTTACTCTTTAAGTCTATTGCATGTTTTGTTTTTCTGAGGTTTTTGTTTATACCTCTTAACTTTTTGCATGAAGATGCATAAATCACTCGAACCTTTTCATAGTAGGTGTGGTGTTCGTATAAGATTTGAGCCTTTGTTTATGATAGGCTTTAATCATGAGTTAGGGCCCTTTTTGATTGATACTTAATGAAGAAGACGTCTCAACTTCATTGAATGCAATAGAGTGATAGGAATTTCTCACATGTTTAAGGATGTTTTTCTGAGAAGTTTTTGTTTGATGTGTTATGATTATCATCTAAAAACTCATGTTGCAACTGTTTTATTTTAACAGATTTGATAATCACTTGTATTTCGTAACTGTTTTTCATAGGTAACAATTTTTTCGAGTTAATACAAGGATATAACTATTTTTCATTAGTAACAGTTTTTATAAGTACTGGGTTTTTTACCTGCAACTATTTTTATTTGCAACAGTTAGCTAATAAATACGAGGGAAATGTTTCGTAATTCATAACTGTTTTATTTGATAATAGTTTTCATAATAAATACAAGAATTTTGATCTCTCATCCGTAGCTGTTTTATTTGAATAACAGTTTTCCATATGTGTACAGTGATGATGATCTTTTACCCCAAATTGTTTTTGTCACAACAATTTTTGTATAAATGTAAAGATGTACATTTCTTCCTCGTAGCTAATACTTTGCCTTTTGACCTGAACATGGTTCAAAGGGTTTTTGGAGTTTAGGCTTTGTAATTCTTGTGCTGGAGTCTTCAGTTCTTTTTAATTTTGCTCGTGCCACTTGACTTGCTGGGTAAATGGTTTTTAGGCTCGAGCTTTTGACTTTTGGCAGTCTTTTTTGCTTCATCTTGGCCTTCCATATTATGTAGTCCCCCAAGTGTTTGAGCTTTGAAGAATGAGAACTCGAGCACTTGATTATTCCTTCTTTGTGGTCCTTTACCTGAAAAAGGAAAACATACTGGACTCGAAGGTATGTACTTTTTCAGATGATGACTGCTTAACCCTTTAAAACGTCCATCAGAAAGTGTAACCCTAGACGGGGAATTGTGTTATTTCCTCGCGTCTATGTAGGTCTAATATCATCATCTGGTGACGGGTTAGCTTTTTGCATATCATCTAAAAAAGTTAGTAACATTTAAATATTCAAATATAAAATCGAACATCGGATACCTGACCGGGGGTACTTCTTTTCCTTAGAAGTAGTACTTCTTCAAGTGGATGGCGTTCCATCTCGTTGGTAGAATTCTACTGTCCATGGATTCCAACTCGTATGCGCCTTTCCCAGCTATGCCTCGGAATTTATAGGGTCCTTCCCAATTTGGATTCAGCTTGCCGGCTCCTGCCTCTTTCGTTAATTGGAAAACCTTTTTGAGTACAAAGTCCCCAATCTTAAAGTATCTGAGATGAGCTTTACGGTTGTAATATCGCTCTATGATTTGTTTTTGAGCTGCCATCCATATTAAAGCTGCTTCCCTTCGTGATTCGAGCAGGTCCAGATTGATCTGGAGTTCGGCATCATTTGTTGCTTCCGTAGCTGTTATAACCCATAAGCTTGGTTCGCCGATTTCCACGAGTATTAATGTTTCTGATCCATAAACAAGTGTGAAAGGGGTCTCTCTCGTAGCTACATTTGATGTAGTTCTGTATGCCCATAATACTGTTGGTAATTCATCGGGCCAATTGCCTTTGGCTTTATCTAACCGCTTCTTTATATTGTTGATGATGATTTTGTTCGTAGATTCAGCTTGTCCATTAGCTACGGGATGATATGGCTGTATTGGTAAGAAATATGTAGCCTTACACGTGTACAGATTTGGATGACTCAGCCAGCCAGGTGGACCAATCAAAATATCACACACGGACGCGGGATAAAGAGGTACGGTCGACACAAGGAATTAGCCACGGAAGATCACCAAAGAAGAAAAGGCACGGTCACGACGAATCCGGACGCAATAACAGGCCGATTCGAAGATCAGCAATTAATTTCCCGTACGTTATGCAACTCCTAAAATAACAGTTACTATTCATCTTTGTAACGCCTCATAAATGCAATAATTAAGCATTCAATAGGCTTCATGACAGAAATACAAACGTTGTACTAGGAGACCATCCTTATAAAAGGAATGTTAATGTAACAAACATGGGGATCGGATTTGGGAGAAAATAAAGGCTTCTTTTATTCTTTCGCTCTCAATTATCGATATTTACTTTCTATTTGGTTGATTTGATTATCAGTAACCCGAGTTTTTCTTAGAGCTTTAGTCAAAAGAATTCATTTTTTGGTTAAACAAATTGGTTCCGTTACCGGGAATTCTGGTAATCATCGTTTTTCATTACCAATCGATATCCTTAAAATCATGTCAAATTTCAACAACAACAACGTCAGCAATAATGGTGATAATAACCAGCAAAGGAGTGAAACTCCAGCTTCAACTCCTCTTCGAGGAACTCCACGAACTTCAAGAGAACCATCTCCCGAGAGAGCTAGCAATCGTAACAACAATGAGTAGACAGTGGAATCAGATCAAATAAAGCAAATGATCGCAGAATACGTGGGACAAGCTTTGCGAGAATTTGCAAGAGGATTACCACAAGTACCTCTAATACCACCGGCACCATCACTAAATAATGTAACTCCAGTGGAAGATTTGCAAATAGACTTGNGGGACAAGCTTTGCGAGAATTTGCAAGAGGATTACCACAAGTACCTCTAACACCACCGGCACCGTCACTAAATAATGTAACTCCAGTGGAAGATTTACAAGTAGACTTGACAAATTCAACCAGGAATGAAACTCTCAATACATCTCCTGAAACACGACCAGGTACGACTAGTAATTCAGAATTACAAAATTTACTATTAACTATGCAGAAGCAGATAAAAGAACAGAACGAACGCATCGAGCAAATCCCTGGTGTTCCACCTATTATCAAAGGAATTGAAGCTGATAGATACTCTCAACAATCTTGGAAGCCAAGTGCAGCCCCACTACTTATACCTAAGAAGTTTAGAATGCCTGATGTCCCCAAATATGACGGCACGACTGACCCACGTGATCACGTGACTGCTTTCACTACTGGAGTAAAAGGCAACGATTTGACAAAAGAGGAAATAGAATCAGTCCTTGTCAAAAAATTTGGAGAAACACTCACGAAAGGAGCCTTAACCTGGTATGCTCTTCTCCCTGAAAACTCTATAAATTCTTTTGCTGAACTTGCAGATTCATTTATAAAAGCACATTCTGGTGCACAAAAAGTTGAAAAACGAATGGAAGATATATTCAAAATAAAACAAGGAGACAAAGAATTGCTCCGTGAGTTTGTAGACAGGTTTCAAAGGGAAAGAATGCAACTACCAAGGGTGCCTGACAATTGGGCAGCTATGGCATTCACAAGCAACTTGAACGAGAAAAGTTCAGAAGCCACGAGACGACTTAAAGAAAGTCTAAGAGAATTCCTAGCCACAACATGGAATGACGTATACAACAGGTACAGTACTAAATTAAGAATTGTAGAAGATATAATCACACGATCAAAAGATGAAGAATATCATAAAACAAGGCAGCCAGAATCAGAGAAAAAGTCAGGTAAAAACAGGTATGATCCTTACTTAGGACCCTTGTTATGTGACCAACGTCCTAGGTTCGAAAGTACAAAACTTTCAGGAAGAGATATGAACTCATCCTCATTACGATCCAGGAGAGATCAAGATAAACAATTCCTGAATATTACCCGAATTGGACACCATAACTTTAATATAAGCAGCACTGAGCTTGTCTCAATACTAAGAAGTATGGGAGACAAGGTTAAATGGCCTAAAGAAATGCGTTCCAACCCTAACAGGAGGAACCTCGATCAATGGTGTGACTTTCATAATGATCACGGCCATAGGACGACAGACTATAGATATTTACAAGGTGAAATAGAATATTTATTAAAGCAGGGTTATTTAACGGACTTGTTTAGTGATAAAGGTAAGCATGCATATATGAAGAACATGCAGGAACCGCCAAAGCCACCTTCCCCAAAGCGAACTGTTAATGTAATACACGGAGGAGAAGAAGTAAACGGGATAATCTGCTAGTTAACTTCAAAAGTCACGAACACTCACGGAAAGCGGGTTCGAAAAGAAATGAGCGAAGAGCAAATATATTTTGACAACGCAGACTTTGGTGGATTGACACTTCCACACAATGACGCATTGGTAATATCCTTACTAATTCATGACACTAACGTTAAAAGGGTGTTGATTGATCCAGGCAGTTCAGTCAATATTATTTTGATGAAAGTTATAGAAGAAATGCTAGTCGAAAACACATTGATTCCAAAGGTTCGAGCCATATCTGGGTTTGACAATTCAACAGTGATAACTAAAGGTGAGATTGAACTCAACACTTACGCTGAAGGGGTCATCAAAAATGCAAAATTCCAAGTCATTGATACAGAAATGGCTTACAACGTTATCCTGGGAAGACCATGGATTCATGATATGAAAGCAGTTCCATCTACTTTACATCAAGTAATAAAATTCCCTTCCAAATGGGGAATAAGACAGATTAGGGGCGACCAACAAACCTCAAGAAATATTAACTCGATATCTATTAACGGTAAAAGAGATGCGGAAAAAACAACGAATTGTCAAACAGAGGCTTATCAACCAACAAGTACGGCACAAACTTCTGATCAGTTACGTACCAAAGAAATAAATATTCTAATAGGTACGGAAGAAGATAAGGACAAAACAAATCTTGTAAACATCAAGAATGAGCCAGAACATACGGACATAGACTCCAAGCCAGATGTCATTCATGAATTAGAAGAAGAAGAAGAATGTATCAAAACAACTGCTGAAGAACTCGAGGCTGTTCCCATCTCAGAATAAAAGCCCAAAAGAAAACTTTACATTGGCGTGAAATTGTTAGAAAGACTAACTCCAGAACAAAAAGGTACGTTTATCAATTATTTAAAATCTAATGAAGATTGTTTTGCGTGGTCCCATTAAGATATGATAGGTATCCCACCAGAAGTGATGACTCACAAGTTAAATGAATATCCATCGTTCGTACCTATTAAACAAAAGTAACGAAAGCAAGGATCTTTCAAGAATCAAGTAATCAATGAAGAAATTCAAAAGCTTTTAAATATAGGGTCGATACGAGAGGTAAAGTACCCTGACTGGCTAGCTAACATCGTAGTGGTACCCAAAAAAAACGGCAAATGGCGGGTATGTGTTGATTATACTGATTTAAATAAAGCATGTCCTAAAGATTCATTTCCCTTGCCACATATAGATCAAATGATCGATGCAACCGCGGGTCATGAATTATTAAGCTTTTTAGATGCATATTCTGGTTATAATCAAATCAAAATGGACCCCTTGGATGAAGAAAAAACTTCTTTTATTACTAACAGGGGGACTTATTGCTATAATGTTATGCCCTTTGGATTGAAGAATGCAGGTGCCACTTATCAAAGATTAATAACAAAAATGTTCCAATAGCATTTGGGTAAAATAATGGAAGTTTACATCGATGATATGTTCGTAAAATCCATTCAAGCAGTAGATCATCTACAACATCTATCTATCACTTTCGATATTTTACGCAGGTACAACATGAAACTCAACCCAGAAAAATGTGCCTTTGGAGTACAATCTGGTAAGTTTTTGGGATTCATCGTATCTAATAGAGGAATAGAGGTAAATCCAGCACAAATAAAAGCTATAGAAGAAATACCTGAAATCTTGAAAAATAAAAAAGAAGTCCAAAGATTGACAGGAAGAATAGCAGCTCTAGGGAGATTTATTTCTAAATCATCAGAAAAAAGCTTTAAATTCTTTACAGTTCTTAAAAAACAAAATCGGTTCGAATGGACTAAAGAATGTCAACAGGCTTTAAAAGACTTGAAGGCCTACTTGTCAAAACCACCATTGCTATCAAAACCAAAAGAAGGAGAGAGATTATACATCTACCTGGCTGTCTCAGAAATTGCCGTAAGTGCAGTACTAGTAAGAGAAGAAAAAGGTAAACAATCTCCCATTTATTATGTAAGTAAAACTTTATTAGACGCAGAGATTAGGTATCCGCATCTAGAAAAATTAGCTTTAGCATTAATAATGGCATCAAGAAAATTGCGTCCTTATTTTCAATGTCATCAAATTACTGTCGTAACTTCATATCCTTTAAGGAATATTTTGCATAAACAAGAACTGTCAGGAAGATTAGCCAAATGGGCCATAGAATTAAGTGAGCATGATATAACATATCAACCAAGAACTGCAATTAAGTCACAAATATTGGCCGACTTTATAGCTGACTTTAGCAGTAATATTACTCCCGAAGTAGAGAAGGAATTACAACTTTTTAATGGTGTAAACCCAGGTCAGTGGAACCTATTTACAGATGCCTCATCTAATATAAAAGGAGCAGGATTAGGTATTGTCCTAATATCACCCATGGGTGAAAAGATAAGACAAGCAATCAAATGCTATCCAATAACTAACAATGAAGCAGAGTACGAGGCTGTTATTGCAGGTTTAGAATTGGCACGAGAGTTATCAATCGAACAAATCAAAATCAACAGTGATTCTCAGCTGGTGGTAAATCAAATACAGGGGCTTACATCGCTCGAGAAACTCGAATGCAACAGTACTTAGAAAATGCACAAGAACTTGTGAGACAGTTCAAAATATGGGAAATAACACAGATACCTAGAGAAGAAAATGCTGAAGCAAATGCACTAGCCAACCTCGCTGCAGTTACGGACGTAACCAATAAAGACAACATTATCGTCATACATATTTTCCATTCAACAGTAAA
>ML281224.1:68372-119399 GCA_005239495.1 Nicotiana undulata | reverse complement strand
GACTTACCTCGCTCCGAAATTCCATAACCGGCTTCCAAGCCCTTCCGACGACTCCAATGGATGTACAACGCCCCAAAACTATCCAAATAACGACAAACCAATAAAAATATACTCTAATGGAATTGACCAAAATGCCCTCGGGCCCACGTGCCCGGATTCCGAAATTTCTCGAAGATAAACTCTACCCGTAGTCTTACTAGCTCAAATATACAATTTACTCTAATTTCCATGCTCAAATTCGTGGTAAAAATCCAAAATATAAATTTTTAGTCTTTTCCTCCAAAAATCCCAATTTCCTACTAATTTCCATGTCTAATTCCATGTAAGATCACGTATTTAACTTAGAAACGGGAAGAAATCACTTACCTAGTGATGCTTGATGAAAATACCCTCATGAAGCTCCTCAAAATTGCCCATACCAAGTGAAGAAATGAAGAAATGGCCAAAAATCCCGTTTAAAATAATACACTGCCCATCACTGCCCCTCTATGCGATCGCATGAAGGACTTTGCTATCGCATAGGCCAAACTTTATGCCCCCTTGATTCCTTCTGTGTGTTCGCATGCCTACAAGTTCGATCGCATAAGCCAATGACTACATCCTCCCAAATTCCTCCTCCGCGATCGCAGACACCACACTGCGTTCGCACTAGCCAGCACAACAGCCCCCAGGCCTTCTTCGCGATCGCACACCAACTCCCGCGATCACATAGGAAAAAACCTCGCCCCTTAAATTTTCTTCTTCGCGATCGCACTCCTAAGGATGCGATCGCAATTCACACCAGAAGCACCAGCAAACAACAGCAGCTAAACACTCCGAAATGACCCGAAATCACCCTGAATCACACCTGAAGCCCTCGGGACCCCGTCCAATCACACGACTCAGTCCCATAACATCCCACAGACTTGCGCAAGACCTCAAATTACATCAAATAATGCCGAAATTACGAATCGCACTCAAATTCAACTTTATGAACTTTAAAATTTCAAACTTCCGCATCCGATGCCGAAACTTATCAAATCACGTCCGATTGACCCCAAATTTTGCACACAAGTCATATTCGACATTACGGACCTGCTCCAACTTCCGGAACCGCATTCCTACCCCTATATCAAAATTTCCACTTCCGGTCAGATTTCTCAAAAACCTTCAAATTTCTATCTTTAGCCAAATGACTTCAAAATAACCTACGGACATCCGAATTCACTTCCGATCGCGCTCCCAACTCCAGAATTACCATACGAAGCTATTCCCAGGATCAGAATCCCAAACGGACATCAATATCACTGAAATGTGCTTCAAGCCAAACTTAGGAAATTTCTTCAAAAATGTTGACTTCCACAATATACGGCGAAACGCTCCCGGGTTATCCAAAGCCCGATCCGGACATACGCCCAAGTATGAAATCATCATACGAACCTGCAGGAACCTTCAAATCCTAATTCGGAGGTCGTTACTCAGAATTCCAATATTAGTTGATTCTTCCAACTTAAGGCTTCCGAAATGAGAATTTGTTTTCCAAATCCACCTGAACTTCCCGAATTTCAATTTCCGACCATGCGTTCAAGTCATAATACCTGAAATGAAGCTGCTCAGGTTCCCAAACCGCTGAACGACGCGCTAGAGCTCAAAACAACCGGTCAGGTCATTACATTCTCTCCCACTTAAGCATACGTTCGTCCTCGAACGTGCTAAGAACTGCTCTGGAGTTATCTGAACTTACTGTCTAACACCTCATGCACCTTCCCGTGCTACCACAACCCAGTTGAGCACATTAGCTTGATCAAATCTGAAGATATCCTCTTTTATCCATACAATAAGCTCAGAACCCAGTTCTAACACTTGAAATTCTCTGCCAGTCCTGTTTCTAATATATGCACCGTATCAACTACCACACGAGGCACCAGAACACAACTGCGTACCTTTGCTGAATCAGCACCATGCACCGCATAATTCATCATCTAGCTACCATGACATTCCCTGAACCTTAACAGCCAAAATTCTACGAATTTGATGCTCCCAATGCACCTTATAATATATATATACATATATCCTGCTATAATGCTGACGATACCACCACAACGGAGGAGATGTGTAGAAATTCCTAACCAGCTGCAGAGTTAACCACACATTGAATCTTTTCTCTTGACTTAGATCATCATCTCATTACGAACCAAATAATGGTAATTATCCTTTAATACATTCCACATAATCTTATCGCACTAATCCCTGATCCAATAATCTCGTCTCACCCAGTATGAACTGTTCAGACAACAAATCATCCCAGACATGACCAACAGTCACACATGATGCCACAATGCGCCAATAGGCCACAACTAGAACATGATACATAAAGAAATGACTCAGAAAGGGACTACTCAACTAATATGAATTTTCCTCAGAATACAGGAATTATAACATAAGACAAATAATTATAGGGAATTGTACTCATCATCACACTGTTGCGGCGTCCAACCCGATCCAAATAACATACCAGTGGCCGCGTGCCACCCGATCCCATCATAAAATTCACATAAGGAGATATACATGGAGCTGAATTTGCTCACTATTACAAATTACTGAATAACGGTTACAAGCACGCTAAGTGCATAATACCATCCTGGGGGGACTGATAGAGTCATATGCCACAAAACTTAAGCACAACTGAGGTGCGATATATATACTACGAATCTCAAGAGCTCTCCTGCTCGCATAACATCATCACTACACGGAGGCTCAACACACAAGGATCTATCAAGCAGTCCCACAACTCACACGGCACAATCACAACATTTACATGAATTGGATGAAGACGGAACAACATCTGATATTCCAACACCCCTCCTTGAGGAGCACTATACTGAAATGAACATATCTGACTCGCATAAAGCCCATAATCTTGTTTAAATCCATTCACACACTTCAAGCCGATTCCGCTCACACTGCACTAGGCTAATAGCTTTACTTGGGTCCATAATAACTCATTTCTTCTCCTAACACCCAAGAGCAACCGCCATAGCCGGGACAACACCCCACAATCCACAACCAACTGAAATGAACGCCTTCCAAGCATAAATTCTCAAATAGCAATGTTGCACTTCCTTATACTTGGTCTAAGTCTTCAATCAATCAGGTGACTACATGTCACACTTATATAATCTTCTCGCGGTCACGCTCCCACGACCTTCCACACTAGGTACCAAGTCTGCATATCCATAACACCGACCACACTAATACTGCAAAACACATCAAGAACCCATGACCAGGATACAAAGCCTTTTTCACCAAATGCCGATCTCAGGTGACGCTGAAGTCATCACCTGCTTACCTTAATCATTCAAATCCCTTTTTCCCTTGATCACCCGAGTTCATGACATCCTTGTTAACACCAAACCGCAATCTCGATCCTTACTTCCTGTTATATACCGTTTACTACACCTAACACGCCAATATGGGATTGCGCAATAATTCCATCATAACTCCTGAACCACTAATAGGGTGAACACTTCATCACCTAGAAATCTTTTACTTACCTCAGTTCAAGAGAAACACCACCACACACAAGTGAGTTCTCACAATCACAATACATGCAAATCCTTAAGTAGTAGACTATGCCACCATAATCCTTCCGGGATCTGCCTACACCTGACAGGACATAATACTTGAATGCTTCCAAATAAATCCATTACGGCGGCCGACAAGCCTTGAACACGCCGTCACAAACCACATGCATAACTTAATCACATCGAAGTAACTAATCACTATCGCACATGTGTCATTCCAACCATGGCTAACCAATTTATCTTCTTTTAAATAATCCTTAATCGCCTCAGAAACAATAGTAACCCCATTCAACTCATAACAAACTCAATCCTTACTCATCCCGAGTGGCCTTGATTCACGAGACCATGCTGTCTCAATCCCACAAACCGTCTCATACCCTTCTGAAAATCTTTCTACACCCCGAAGTTTACTTCTCTCACTCTCCCAATACTATCCTGTACGCTGAAACATATCATAGAACATTCCAACCATTTTCCCTTTTCTCAGAAATTATACTACAAAAGCTCGATTCTTAATCATACTGCTGCCTGAAACCTTTAAACGCCGCATTCTTAAATTTTGAATTCACTAGGACCGTTATTGAGAGTCACCCACTCTGAATGGCCCCGAATACAATCAACTCCAAGGCTCTTATAGCACATGCACACCTTCTCAATGAAGCACGTGACTGAATCACTACCCTTACAACTTGCCTATGCCTTAAGTATAAATTCTGAATCTTCCCAATCCTAACCCTGGTCCAGTAAGGCCAACTTTTGCATACATTCATCAAATCCCATGCTCAATTACCATTTTACTCCCTTCCCCTAAGCTGAAATAACTTGCCAATACGCCGTCAATCCGCAACCCCATGAGAAGATAATCCTGAAGCCCAATTAGGCGGTGGGACTCTCCCACTTAGCTTGAAGCTACTCCTTGCACCACTCTGAAACCCACCAAAATTCTTTCTTTATTGTTGGCATGACCTTGCTCAACCAACCCGTCAAATTCTTATAAATTCTCCTATTAGCACTTCCTAAATACTCAAATTTCTAGCATCACTCACATATTCGGCCTCCTACCGAATAGCCACTAGAATCCCTCGCAAATACTTGCCAACCACACAACCGCTAACCTACTCACAGGAGATAACCCACCTGTGGAAATCACCAACTGACACCTTCCAACGACGTTGTACTGCACACTCTCTACAACATCAATACCCCATCCTAAGCATGTTCTCATTCACCAACTTTACTAGTCCGTCCGCTCCTCATGGACATATACTAAATGCGCTACAATACCTTTTAATTCACCATTATGCTGCCGCTCTCCCACTTTGGTTAAACTATTCCTTTAAGCAACTACCTGACTTCCGTCTCTTATGCTTGGCATTTTAGAGATTTAGCCGCCACCTAACACTTCTCACATGTCTTCCTTCATCGCATGCTTCTCAATTGCGGCCTCAATTCAATATCATTCTTTGCAACACCTAAACCAGTAGATCACCATAACTTCGACTCCCCGAAGATCATCTTTCTCGAGCTGCCTTCATTAGAAATACTCATTCAATACTTGAACCACCGCACACCATGGTCTCTGACAGCCGCTTCTTCAATACTATTTCCCCACACTCTGACCCAATGCAATCGAAGAAACCATAGCACCGACGAACTTAACGCATTCTATTCGATAAAAAAAAATAGCGATACCACATCACAGAGGNCCGGGGGGTCTCTTTTTTTTTTTCACACACATAGGTTTGATAAAAAAACCCCAAATCTTCCCCCCCCCCCCCCCCCCCCCGAAGATCATCTTTCTCGAGCTGCCTTCATTAGAAATACTCATTCAATACTTGAACCACCGCACACCATGGTCTCTGACAGCCGCTTCTTCAATACTATTTCCCCACACTCTGACCCAATGCAATCGAAGAAACCATAGCACCGACGAACTTAACGCATTCTATTCGATAAAAAAAAATAGCGATACCACATCACAGAGGAAAACTCCACCTCGCTTTATAACACCAAGTCTTATTACTTTATCCCCCAGACTTGAACATTCATAGTCTAGTTGCCCTTCCTCTGCCGAAACTAAAATACTGAAATCTCGAAACTACGCTCTGGGAAGACCTCCCTTCAAGTCATTCATTACCCCGACATATGGGCAATCATTCTACCATCATATCAACACCGCTCGATAACTAATCGTAAACATCATAACAATCTCAGCATAGCCTCAAAGTTCTCAGAAACACAACTACCGAGCTGAAACAACAGAATATTCTTCTGCATGGCAACAACAATAGCCCCAACCAACTACACAAGGAAAACATCTCGCACCACATCCGTAGCACCATTTCAATTCCTCAAATCCACGTTTCATAGCAAGCGCTTCGCGACGTATAAGATTGAGTAGGAAGAAACATAGGCATAAGCCTCACAGGAATCAAATCGCACGATGAGGAATCAAGAAGGGAAGTACTCCTAACAACCATGTAGCCTCTCGAAGATAAGTACAGACGTCTCCGTACCGATCTTCAAGACTCTACTAGACTTGCTCATGACTCGTGAAACCTAAGGGAACCTAGTGCTCTGATACCAAGTTGTCACGACCCAAAATCCATAAGATCGTGATGGCGCCGGACACCACTGTCAGGCAAGCCAATCATTAACTAGTTGAGTTAAATTCTTGATTTTTAACATTTTCGAAATCGTTGCCTTTCACTTACAGCCCAATGAGCGAATAAAAATTTATTAAATAAATACGACAGGTAAACAATTCAATTTGTTAGAGTAAATCCCAATCATGTCCCAGAACCCGGAGACACAAGTACATGAGCAAAACTCTAAGAATTTATACAAAATACTACAAGCTTGTCCAAAATAAAGATTGGACAAAGAATTTGAAAATGACAATAATTACAATGCGAGGGAGACTCTGTCGGCTGCGGGTCGCGTCCGGATAATGCAGATCGCCTAAGTCCCCAATGATGTCCACATCGCTGTGAAAGTACCTATGCAATAAAAATGCACAGCAAGTGTAGCATGAGTACGAAAACAACGTGTACTCAATAAGTATCCCGCCTAACCTCAGAGAGGTAGTGACGAGAGGTCGAATTAGACACTTGCTATAAGTCGGTTAAATATAATCAAGTGAGGTGCTAAACATGAGTATCATAGGCAATTTAATAATAATCAGGGATAAGAAATATCAACTTCTTTCACATTTAACACATTAAATCTTCGTCATTTCAGTTGGCAATTTAAAACTTCTTAGGCCAATAAACAGTAATGATTACAGGAAATACGCAACAATTATCATGCGCAAGAAAATGCCGAGGGTCGAACGGCGCGTACCAACAATAATAAAATGTGCACTGCCGAGGGTCGAACGACTCGAACCATAGATGCATCTATATGCCCTGCTCGCGAATCGATCATGCGACGCGGTTATACAAAAATACAGGGTTATCCTGCTCGCAAATCATACATGCGACTCAGGCACCCATAGATACACACATTCACACAATAAGTCCACATTTATCACGAAAGCAGTTACCCAGGAAAGTGGTAAAATTCTTCTTAAAGGATCACGAAAAAAATAGCATTTAAATCTTTGATTTGAAACTCATTTGCCAAGTTTAATAACATTCAACAATATAACCTTATCGGCAACACAATTAACCACGGAGGAATCAATTCTCTTTCTAAATGATTAAAAAAGGTACACTCTAGCCTTCTTAGGAAATAAGTTACCAATTCAATAGCATTATCAGTCTAATATTATTGGCAGGATCACATGTACAACACGTAAGACATGCTAGTGGGTCCTAGACTACCCGGACATAAGCATATTAGTAGCTACACACGGACTCCGGTCACCTCGTTCGTACGTATCCCCCCGCAAATAATAGCATGTATTCATTTAGTTCACCTATGTGGACAATTCCCCCTCACAAAGTTAGAAAGGAGACTTACCTCGCTCTGAAATTCCATAACCGGCTTCCAAGCCCTTCCGACGACTCCAATGGATGCACAACGCCCCAAAACTATACAAATAACGACAAACCAATGAAAATATACTCTAATATTTGTTAACAATTCAAATTATATAAACTTCCATCTCCGCTCAAGGAATTGACCAAAATGCCCTCGGCCCCACGTGCCCGGTTTCCGAAATTTCTCGAAGATAAACTCTACCCGTAGTCTTACTAGATCAAATATACAATTTACTCTAATTTCCATGCTCAAATTCGTGGTAAAAATCCAAAATACAATTTCTAGGTTTTTCCTCCAAAAATCCCAATTTCCTACTAATTTCCATGTCTAATTCCATGTAAGATCACGTATTTAACTTAGAAACGCGAAGAAATCACTTACCTAGTAATGCTTGATGAAAATCCCCTCTTGAAGCCCCTCAAAATCGCCCATACCAAGTGAAGAAATGAAGAAATGGCCAAAAATCCCGTTTAAAATAATACACTGCCCATCACTGCCCCTCTATGCGATCACATGAAGGCCTTTGCGATCGCATAGGCCAAACTTGTTGCCCCCTTTATTCCTTCTGTGCGTTCGCATGCCTACAGGTTCGATCGCATAAGCCAATGACTGCAGCCTCCCAAATTCCTCATCTGCGATCGCAGACACCACACTGTGTTCGCACTAGCCAGCACAGCAACCCCATGCCTTCTTCGCGATCGCACACCAACTCCCGCAATCGCATAGGCAAAAACCTCGCCCCTTAAATTTTCTTCTTCGAGTTCGCACTCCTAAGGATGCGGTCGCAATTCACACCTGAAGCACCAGGAAACAACAACAGCTAGACACTCTGAAATGACCCGAAATCACCCTGAATCACACCCGAGGCCCCCGGGACCCCGTCCAATCACACAACTCAGTCCCATAACATCCCACGGACTTGCTCGAGGCCTCAAATTACATCAAATAACGCCGAAATTATGAATCGCACTCAAATTCAACTTTATGAACTTTAAAATTTTAAACTTCCGCATCTGATGTCGAAACTTATCAAATCACGTCCGATTGACCCCAAATTTTGCACACAAGTCATATTTGACATTATGGGCCTGCTCCAACTTCTGGAATCATATTCCGACCCCGATATCAAAATTTCCACTTCCGGTCGGATTTCTCAAAAACCTTCAAATTTCTATCTTTAGCCAAATGACTTCAAAATAACCTACGGACATCCGAATTCACTTTCGATCGCGCTACCAACTCCAGAATCACCATACTAAGCTATTCCCAGGCTCGGAATCCCAAACGGACATCAATATCACTGAAATGCACTTCAAACCAAACTTAGGAAATTTCTTCAAAAATGCTGACTTCCACAATATACGCCGAAACGCTCCCCGGTTATCCAAAGCCCGATCCGGATATACGCCCAAGTCCGAAATCATCATACGAACCTGCAGGAGCCTTCAAATCCTGATTCGGAGGTCGTTTACTCAGAATTCCAATCTTAGTTGATTCTTCCAACTTAAGGCTTCCGAAATGAGAATTGTCTTTCCAAATCCACTCAAACTTCCCGAATTTCAATTTCCGACCATGCGTTCAAGTCATAATACCTGAAATGAAGCTGCTCAGGGTCCCAAACAGCTGAACGGCGTGCTAGATCTCAAAATGACCAGTCGGGGCGTTACATATTACCCCGCTACAGTTGTAGTGATAGAATATATTAAATCTTTCCTTTATGTATATTCTCAATATAACCAACCGCTTTCGAGAATACTTTATATTATCAATAAGTTTCTTTGAGACTTAATATGACACAATACCTTATTGACATGATAATCAATTGTATTTCTCCAAAATAGTAATAATTGGCTCTTCGAGAGCTCTCAATTAATTTGGTACTACCACATATTCATTAACATCCATATGGTGAATATCACTTTGAAAGAGAAAGTTATAAATTATGGTCATGGTCAATATCATCATAGGCAAGAAATGTTACTTCTATTACTTTTGCCGTGTAATAATCACATTGCCATAATATTTTGGCATAACCACAATAGGTACGTGATCAATGACCATTCATGCCATAATAATGAAATTATTTTCTTATTTCATCTCAAACCTCCTTTTACAAGTGAGTGTGGTATATTCACTACCACTAGCACGTTCATATTCTTTCAAGAATGAATATGTATTCATAAATCAGATGTTGTCACATTCACATCATGATTGGACCATAATCATCTATATGTGCTTTACAAAATCTCATGTCAAATCGATGACAAATATTACTTTCACAGAGTGAAGGATTATTTTGAGAATCCTTATTGTTCTCGTTATCACAATGATGACAATTATAATTTCGTCTATTATCACGTCCACATCCATTGATACCTCCATACCAATAATTTTGTCTTCTTTCAAACTTATCACATACTGCTACCACATTCTCTTAAGGGAATGAGAATGTAACAAATTCAATGGGACGACTTTTCAATTCTTTGCCCACAATCATACATGAATTTGATCATGACAAGGCATAAAAAATTTATCACTTTGGGTGGTTATAATTTCTTTCAAACTCCATTAGAGTTACAATCAAAATTTATCGTCTTTGCTTGTATTTAAAATCAAATTATAGAATTTCAAGAATTTAAAAGAGAAAAATAAAGTAAAATAATTACCTTAAACCCAGAATTTAATCATGAAAGAAGTTAATGGAACAATTGAAAATCATTATGCTCAATCCCAAAGCTTCTACTCAATTGGTTAGAGTCTCGTGCTGATAACGTGTTATGAAACTGTAACGACCCAAACTGGAGGATCATGACTAGCACCCGGGCCATATTTGCGGAGCACCAACGTACATTTTATCTAATCTCCTTTATTATATTTAAGGGATAATGAGATCAATATAAATGGTAGATATGGATCATGAACATACATCACATGGGATCAAGATTGCTAAGAAACTACATAAAAGATACGAGCTACAACGCTGTCATGAAAGACTATACAACAATAATTAGCCAACAAGGCATACCAAGTTATACATGAGTCGACACCTGTCTATGAGCCTCTAAAAGAGCATAAGTAGTGCAACATAGCCGGAATAGGGCCCCGACATACCTATAATATCTATAACAACAATGCATACCAAGACCACGACAAGTCCGGAGAAGGGATCTCGTCTATAACCGCTGAACTAGAAAGCCTACTATGGTGGGGGAGCTGCGTCTACCTGTCTATCAGAACCTGCAGCACGACATGCAGCGTCCACAAATAAAAAGGACACCAATACGAATAAAGTACTGAGTATGTAAGGTAGGAAAACATAAGTAAGAACAGTAATGTAAACGGGGATAAATAATATACAACCTGTAACATCTGAGTACCTCTGAGGGCTACTGACATGAAATGTGTGATACATACATATATATACATAAGACTTTTAAACATCCGCCTCTGTGGGCATCATCATCATTATCATATCGTACCCGTCCACGTGGAGCTCGGTAAACCCAACTGATCAGTGGTTGCACAATAGGTGCCATACCCGGCCGACTATAGATATTCAATTTGGTTGGTAGATCATCCAATAATTCCAAGTATATTGGGAGAAAATCTCAGTTACATTTGACTTAATTTTCAGTACATTATGAGTGTAACTTGTGAAGACCTTTGCCAACTTTTGTTCCACAACTTGCTTGACTTCAAAACGTAGAACACAACTATCATACAATAAAAATTAACTCATAGCATAACCTCCTTATCATGTAATGAACCATAGTCTCACCCTAAAGTACATGTTATAACATTCCAAACTCATCGACTTTCGACAAAACTTATTTTCTTCAATTGGTTTAGCTTCTAAGCTTTCCAACCCTCTTGGTACTCGTTATTCATGATCATAAATATTTGTAACCTCCCAGGTAACATGATTAACTTACTTTATGTAATTTCAAAGATGATCTCATTTTAGAGCTTAATCAATTGACTTACGACGTACTCTCACGTACGAAAACATGGGGTGTAACAAAAACAATAAAAGAAGAACAATATTGCAGAGAAAGAGACAGAGGGAATTCTTATTGAATTTTGGGATGAATTACAATGGAATAAGACCCCTCTATTTATAGGGAAAGAGTGACTTAGCCACCAAGTAAAATCCCTAAAATCTTTCTAAAATATAGACATTCACCTTAAATAAAATTCTATTTATAACAAAAAATTTATTTGTGTATAACACATTTTAGATTGAAAACTCAAGTTCAAGACGACTCCACATGTGTATCCCCTATGGTATCCCATGTATATCTCTATGTACATCAGTGATATATCATGTATATCATGTGTAGTAGTGTATATCCATAAAATTTGTGTTATATATATGATATACAATGTGACATACATGATCATCAATACAAAAATTGTGTTGTATACACGATATACATACTGATATACACAGATATCCTTAAAAACCTGTCTGGATACACACTTATGTACACGATATACAACGTGATATACACATTTTGCAGTTGGATTTTTAGGACTGATTTTTACCTGAAACCAGTCTATATCACTTATAATCTTGCTCAAATTTTGTACATAGCCTCGTTTAGGTATTTTCAACCAATTTCAATCACACTCATTCGTTCAATCCAACAAAAAATAAAAATAAAGTTGAAATATATTTTTTCTCTCTTAGTTTTTGCTTCTCATTTTCTCTGATGTGAGATCAACCTTACCTTTTCATCCCACTGATCTTTTGCATAATTTGCAAGAATTTTTTCTAAACTATGAAAGCGAAAAAAAAGATATAGAAGAAGAAATACAAGGAGAGAAAGGGGGAGGGAAGCCAAAATACGCGAGTAGTTTTTTCCAGAGAGAATATATAAGAGAGTAGTTTTGTTAGAATTTGGTTATATAATGCCGATTGTTTGGGGATATCTTTGCCAAACCTATTGTAAGGCTAAAGAATTGCCAATTCCTGTTAGTATTGTTATAGGATGCCAATTTTTCAAAAGTAAATGGAGTACTAAATGGGTGAATTAAGTAGACTATTTATGTAAAATCCCTTCATTTGTGAAGGAAGAACCTTGTCCATCTCCTAGAGCCCAAAAGTAGAACACGCGTAAGCCCAATAGAGAAAGTACAAGCTTCTTTTTCAAATCTACAAGGCCTATAAGAATAAATAGGGAGAAATTAAAAAATAGCCAGATTTACAAGTGGTCATTCAAAAATAAAAGTAATCGAAATTTAGCCACTTTTTATGTAAAGATAAATCTATACGTTGTTCAAAATCCAGAAAATACTCCAGTATATTATACTGGAGTTCCAGCATAAGATAATGGACTTCCACCATAAGTATACTAGAACTCAAGCATAATATACTGGAGTTTCAGCAAAGTATATCGGTCCAGTATAATAAGCTGGAAGTTCATACACAGGTGCTTGAATCTCCAGTATATTATGCTGGAACTTTCCACGTGTTGGATTTCCAGCATAATTGCTGGAAGTTCATACACAGGTGCACCGAAATCCACTAAATTATGCTGGACCAATCTCTGTTGTAGCAAAATAGTAGCTATTATTCAATGACTTGACAAACGCTAGCTATTTTTGAATGGCCAGTCTGAAAACTGGCTAGCCCTTGCTATTTTTACGAATAAATAACATTTATTACAAACATTTGCAAAATTACATTATATACAACGAGATTTTCTCCACAGAGATTCAAAAACAACCAGATTTACAAGTGGTCATTCAAAAATAGTCACAATTTCAAAAGTAATCGAAATTTAGCCACTTTTCATGTAAAGATAAATCTTAACGAAAAGACTGTTCAAAATTCGGAAAAATACTCCAGTATAGTATACTGGAGTTCCAGCATAAGTATTGATCACGCTCAACTATGTCTTATAAAAAGACTAAGCGAGCGTTGCAAATATAATCTGAGTATTTTGCCCAGAGTCGAATCCCACAGGAAATTAACCTATCAATTATTGTTGTTAGACTACTCGATTCTCAATAATCAATCTCCCAAAAGTTATGAATATCAATTTCCGGTGTTTTTACTAACTACAATTGAATGAGATTTAGTAAACTAAAGGATAGCTAATACTGAGGTGTAAATAAATGCGATAAGGATCTAAGGTTATGGTTTCCCCCGTTGATGGAATCTTTTTTTTTATATTTCCTATATTTTGGCCTAATTATCTCTATCAATTATGAACACTCATGTTATTTTAATTCTCTCTCGATCAATTACGATAATCTACTAGACGCACTCTCTCGAGCTACACTAGCTAACTTGTATTACAATTCACTTTAGATTGCACCCAAGGTATCGTTATCTCTAATCCAACCTTTAAACCCTCGGTTATGGATCTCTTCTATACGTTGGGAGTGATGTTTTTCAACAATTACCAAAATATGTACTCTCTCTCGAGAAGATACACACTAAATAGGCACAGCTAATTGAGGGCCCTACAATTAACTACAACAAGAACGTAGTTGAACAAATAGAGATTGAAAATCAAGCAAACTATATTAATATAACAATAAGTTCATCCTCAACGGGTTCCACCAAAACCTTAGACTAAAGAAGTTAGCTACTCATAATTGTACGGAAAATAACAAAAAAATTCATTAACAATGGTAAAATCACAAGGAAAGGAGGTGAAAATTGATGCCCAATTGCCCTCCTTGCCTCTTGTCTTTGCTATTCTTGAACAAGCCTCTAAACCTTTATAACAATCTTCCTTTGGGCGAGTTGAACCTTATATAGGTTAAGTGGAATGGCCCCAACTTCCAAATTTTCCCCTGAGAATTAACGTGCACGACTGGGACTAGCACGCTCGCGCTAGTGGGTGCGCTAACTGGGTTTTGTTCTGCCTGGGCGATCACTGGGCAGCGTGGTCGCGCTAGTGCTAGCGCTAATGCACTTTTGTTCTGTCCCCGTAACTGGACTAGCGTGGTCGCGCTAAGGCCGCGCTAGTTGACTTTAATTCTGTCCCAACGATTTTCTTTCTCCTTTTCATACACCAACTACTCCAAGGGGCTTTTCTCCTTCAATTTAGCTCAAATCACCATCTTAGGTCCTCATAAGCGCGTTTTGCTCCTGTGAAACACAAAATCAACAATTAGAGCTAATTTAACATCATTTCACATTCCTAAGACAATGAAGTATCATTAAGTTGGAGTGTAAACCTACACTAACTATGTGAATTTAGCCTGTTATCAAGTATATTGGAACTTCAGTGAGTTCCAGCAAAGCATACCGGAGTTCCAGCAAAGCATACCGGAGTTCCAGCAAAGCATACCGGAGTTCCAGCAAAGTATACCAGTCCAGTATAATATGCTAGAAGTTCATACACTGGTGCTCGAATCTCCAATATATTATGCTGGAACTTTCCGCATGTTGGAGTTCCAACATAATTTGCTAGAAATTCATACACAAGTGCACCCAACTCCAGTATATTATGCTGGACCGGTCTCTGTTGCAGCAAAATAATGGCTATTTTTCAATGACTTAGCTAACGCTAACTATTTTTTGAATAACCAGTCCGAAAACTGGCTAGCCCGTGCTATCTATATCAGTTGGCAAAACCCAACCGATTGAATAATTCCATATTTTAAGCCTAAAAGAGTGGAAAACTTATCAAAACAATCACTCATTTCTTAATAATAATCTCTCATCATATTTTTCGGCATTTGTTTATTTCTTCTAAAAATAGTGTCATCACACATAAGTTAACTTTTTCAATATTATTTTTTTGTTAAAATAACGTAAATATAATATAAAGACCATCAATAACAAATATGCTGAAACCAATTTCAAAAAATCATATATCCTATAAATAATGTTATATTGATGGTATTTAATTATATTATATACATAATAGATTATATCACATAAATTATTTATATACATAAAATATATTTAGCAGTTAATATGCCAATTACATTTACAGTAATATACATATATTGTGTAAGTATAATTACCAACTATGTATCATTAATATACCTTACATATAATATATATTAAGTGTACTATTTGAATAGAACATATATGGTATGTTTATACTTATATACTATACATATATAGCCATATTCAATTACAGCTTGTTTAGACTGTTGTTTTACGTCATTTTATAATGTATTGTATTGTATTTTATTGTATTGTACTGTATCGTTTGATGAATACAATGTTTAGATTATACCGTTTGTCGTTGTTTCATGATATCATGCACCATCAATATGAAGAATAAATTTTGCAATATTATATGAAAATTTATGATACGAAATAAATTTAATATATAAAAAGGTAGAGTAAATGATAAAAAAAATTATTTAATAATAGTGAAGGGTGAGATGAGATAAAAAGACAAGATAACGACGCAACCACACCAAATCGGTCGTTACATAAAGTGACACATTTCGTTGTTACGTAACGATTGATTTAACGATATGATACAATAAAATTTAAGTAACAACCAAAACAAACATCATATTTAAAGTAACAATACGATACGATACAACGGGTAACGACCATTCAAACAAGCTGTTAATGTCAAACTCTTCAAGTAACAATTCTTCCCATGTTTTGCCAAAGACAGTAACATAAGGGTTGTCAAGATCTTTGAAGAAGTGTACGAATATTATCTAAAGGAGAATAATTTAGAAGTTCTACAACTTTATAAAGAGGTACAAATTTTCAAGATGAGTTTATGATACTATCAATAAACAATATTCAAATTAATATTGTCTAATAACAAAGAATCATGGAATAGGAACATGAAAATGTCTGTGAGGGCAAAACTTCAACACTTTGCCGTTTCATATCCATGGTCACATATAAAAAACTAGAAGACAGAGAAAATGAAAAAAAATTAAAAATTAAAAGGAGCATACATTTTATGTAAGGATATATAGTTGGGTGATAAAATCTCAAAAATATATATAAGGATAGGTTTTAGGTGACAGAATTTCAAGAAAGATATATTAGGAATATTAAAAGTTGTAGATTTTAAAATAAATTGTATTTTATGTAAATTTTTAAAAACAGTTGTAACTTATTTAAATAAATATTAAATAAGTTGTATTCTGTGTAAATTCCTCTTTCTTTCCAATAGTTTGGCCAAGCCTCTTTTGAGGCAAAAATATATTTTTTTTGTCAAAAGTATTTTTTTCCTATAATTAAGGTGTTTGGCCAAGCTTTTGAAAGGAAAAAGTGCTTTGAGGAGAAGCAGAAGCACTTTTGAAGAAGTAGAAAAAAATAACTTATCTCCAAAAATACTTTTTTGAATAGCATTTTTAAGAAAAATACACTTAGAAGCAGTTTTTTAAAGCTTGGCCAAACACTAATTAATGCTCAGAAGTGCTTTTTAAATTAATTAGCCAAATACAAACTGCTTTCTAAAAGAACTTTTGAGACTTGGCCAAACGGGTTATAAATAAGAATAAAAAGGGAATGGGCTAACTGCCTAAACACAAAAGTAGAAATGACACCGAGTAGTCATTCTTTTTTGTTACTCCCACCATCCACTTTTACTTGTGCAATATTCTACAAATAAATTTTAACTTTTACTTGTCACTCTTAGCATATTCAGAGAAGGCAATTTTTTTTCTTGTTATACCCATAGTATTACTTACTCATTTCAAATTATTTTCTCAAATCCATATCAATTAATATGGGTATCATAGTAAATTATGCATTTTATTTACTATTTCTTAAGGGGTGTGTGAAGTTCATAGTGGATAAATAAAAATAAACGGAGGGAATATTATTTAGGAATTAATCAATGTATCATAATTTCAAATTTTCAGTTTAAATTTTCAAGGCATTGTCCCGAAATTAAAAATTAAAAATTTCAGGACAAAATAAATTTCTGCTAATCCACAAATATCGGTCCTTAGCATGACTGTTTGTGTACTTCTGGTTCAGTTGTAGTCGGGGAACTCATCATTTTGCTTGAGTTATGTATTTGGCCAAGTTTCTTTTGAAGCAAAAACATTTTAATTTTTTTTTGGTAAAAAGTGGTTTTTCTAAAATCAACGTGTTTGGCCAAGTTTTTGAAAGAAAAAAAAAAGTATTTTTGAGGAGAAGCATAATTAGTTTTGGAGAAGCAGAAAAAAGTAATTTCTCTTCCAAAGCATTTTTTTAAAAAATATTTTTGAGAAAAATACACTTAGAAGTAGTTTTTTAAAGCTTAACCAAACACTAATTACTGTTCAAAATTACTTTTCAAATTAATTAATCAAACACAAACTACTTTTCGCTAAAATTACTTTTGAAAAAACACTTTAGAGAAAAAAAAACTTATCAAAATAATCTGCTTCTGGTAGTTCAATTGATAGGATTAATTGACTTAAAAGGAAAAAAAAACGATTAAATCAGGTAAGATAGTCCAAACGGTTACACGAACATATACGGCGAGAATGATTTAAAATCTTTGGTAGTATTTGCATCGGTTTAACAAACAAGGAAACAAAATATCTTTTACGAATTTCTATGCATTTAACAGAGTAAAATATGAAAAAAGTAATTTGTTTTCTCGAATTCAGATTTGTATTGAACTATTTTCCTTCCATTTTTTAGGACCAGGTTCAGTTTAATCTCTTATCTATATATATAAACAAATAAATGTCTAATGTCTTGACGATACGAGGAACAAGACAATTGAGCAATGGCTTCTTCTAAAGAAGAGGATAGCAGCAAGTCAACCAACCCAGCACTGGATCCGGATCTGGACAACCCGGATAATCCGGGTCTGGAGTTTGCCCAGTTTGCAGCAGGCTGCTTTTGGGGAGTGGAATTGGCATTCCAGAGGGTTGAAGGAGTTGGGAAGACGGAGGTAGGCTACTCTCAGGGTCATGTCCACGACCCAAATTACAACCTCGTTTGCTCCGGAACCACCGACCATGCTGAGGTGATTCGGATCCAGTTTGACCCGAATGTCTGCCCATATATCAATCTTCTTTCTCTGTTTTGGAGTCGCGTTGATCCCACCACTCTAAATCGCCAGGTATCAAATTCCTTCATCTCAGTTATTTTTGTTTTTTTAGTTCCAATTATTTATGCTACCTGGTAATCATAATAAAATAATGTTACTGTAGTTTTTACTACGAAGAGAATATACAATTTAGGTAACTTTGCATGATCCTACCTTAGCCCATCTCCAAACTTTACCCCATTTTTTTCCCTAAAAAATAATATTCTTTTTTATATGCTTCTCTCTCTTCTATATTATATTATTATCTTTCATTTCAATTTTTATTTTTTAAATTCCCATCTTTTATTTTCATTAATTTGTAATTTCCATTAAAACAATTCCATAAAATTTTAAATAATATAATTTGTATGCAATTATTATAGATTAACTAATAATTCAAATAAAAGTGAAATCATTGTGATACAAGATTAATTAAATACATATTACATAACGATAAAATTCATTCGAAATACTACATAAATATTCAACTTCAACCTCTAGTGTTCTCCCATAAATGATCTATTAATGCATTACGAAGTGCAAAATGAGCATCTTTGTCCTTAATTCTTGTATGTCGAGCTAAATTTTTTTGAAATCGTTGATATTCATCTACTGCCATTTCTACTGTTGGAGGTGGACCTTCAAAATCATCTTATTTGGTGCATTAAGATCACGCTCATTCTCGATTATCATGTTGTGCAGTATAATACATGTAGTCATTATATCATGTATTTCTAATTTTAATGTATTTTCAATTTTCAATTTTAGCAACATCTAGTATTTTATATTTGCACCATTCATTTTTTGAGATATTATATATTTTTTTGTACAATTATAACTTATAATAAAATTAACTTATAATTTTAGATAAAAATAATAAATGCACGAAAATTAATTATCAAAATTATACGCCAAAGTTAAGATGTAAATTAATATTATAAAGATATTACATAAACATAATTAGGTATATGTAAAGAAATAAATTAAAAGAGTTAAATAATAAAATAATAATAAAATATGGGTGAATAGTAATGGGGGGAGATGAATAGTGTACCTCATATTTGAGGGAACACTATTCATCCCCCATTTTTGGGGCAAAAATGGGGGAGGGTTGGAGATGGTCTTAGTTGTAGGGTTGGCAAACGGGCGAGTCGGGTCGGACATGAGCGGGTCGAAAACGGATAAATTATCGGACCTTACTCGTATTTGAGACGGATAAAAAAAGGGTTATCCGGCGGATAATATAGATATCCATATTATCCATGACTTCTTGATTATGATCACTTATAGGAGAATTTCTAATCTCCCAAACTTGAGGAACCCCCAATTTGAGGCTTTACAAATGTAAAAGTTAAACACACTAGTTATCCATTTGGTTAACCAATTTTTAAGTGGATAACATGATTTTTATCCGTATTCGACCGTTTTTAAAAAGTTCATTATCCAACCCATTTTTTAATGGATAATATGGGTGGATAACTGTTTTCTTTTAATCATTTTGCCACCTCTACTTAGTTGTAATGTTGTAGTTGTCGCTCTGAATCTAATTTCACTATGTGCCGAGTTATTTAGTTCGATGTTATGCATTCATGTTGCTAACATAGATAAGAAGTTAATTCTTCTTCATCATCATCATTCTTTTTGTAGATCAAAACAAGTAAAATACTGAGTTGAACTAATCCAATTTAGCTTCAAACTTTAGTCAAATTGACTCTCGATAAGTGAAATGTGTCATCAAAATTGAAACAGAGGGAGTATTGTGTTTTGGGAAGCTTTTGTTGATTGAAAAAATAAGGAATAGTTAATGAAGTTAAGCAAAACTTTCTATTCTGTTTTGTAGAAACTGAGTCTTCAATTTTTTACAAAACACCATTTAAGACTCCAAATTATACTCTTTTCTTGTCCATAAAGCTCTTTGAATAAGCAAAATGCATTACCTAACTTGGCAGCTTCTTGTGACCAGAACATCCTAGGGCTCTATTTGATTCTATTGACGGCGTAAGGGAGTTATTTGCTGGGAAATTAGCTGAAACAAGTAGTGATCAACAACAACAACAAGTGGGGTCTGGGGAGGCTAGTGTGTACGTAGACATTATCCCACCTACCTTGGGAGGGCAGAGAGGTTGTTTCCGATAAACTCTCGGCTAAAGACAAGAGTGATCACATATAGTAACTAACAATATTAAGTTTCTTCTTTATTCTTCCTCATTGCAGACTTAATTACTGAATCTCTCATGATCATCTTAGGATATATCGCAGGGGCGTTACTGCTGGTTGTTTTCTTGTACCATTACCCACTTTTAATTGCCTTCACTTAATATATTCTTTCGTGTTCGTTTGAGTGTGAGTGTTTTGCTTCTAGCTAGAGTTTAGCATTCACACATAGCAATATATAGATCTCATGATGATGGTTGTTGCTAGGGTAACGATGTGGGGAATCAATACCGCTCAGGAATATACTACTATAATGATGCTCAGGCTCAACTAGCAAAGGAATCATTGGAAGCTAAGCAGAAGGAATTTAAGGATAAGAAGATTGTCACAGAAATTCTTCCTGCAAAGAGATTTTATAGAGCTGAAGAGTATCACCAACAATATTTAGAAAAGGGTGGTGGCAGAGGTGCCAAGCAGTCCGCTGCAAAGGGCTGCAATAACCCAATAAGGTGTTATGGTTGACATAGTTAGTCTTTGCTGTGCGTTTGTCTTTGCTTGTTTCTACCCTTTAATGAATATGTCAATTGTATGTTAATGGTTCTTGATTTTTCTTATAAGTACTTTGTCTTTTGAATGGAATTACTAGTGAAAATTATTGTCCTCGTGGTCTTTATATCTCCTTATCCAATGCCTTAACTTGTTGAAGTCCTAACTGAGGACATTTGTGTTTGAAAGCAATATCAAGCATAGTAATGCCAATCCTTTGGTCCTCTTGTTGGATTAAACAAGTACATGCCCATTTGTCCACATATCAAACTGTTTATTTTGAAGAACGCGTATTGCAGGAAAAGAAATGTTTCACTAAATCATATTCCAATGCAGTTTACAGAACATTATAATGCGACACCATGAAACTAAATGCATCTTCTGTTACACATTCTTATGAGTAGTTGCCTATTACTTGCACAGAGACTAAAACAGACACTAAATGAGGCTGAATGGATAATATGTAACTTAGAGTTCATCTTTAGGTGCTGTTGCAGGAGATCCTGTGGGGTTGCTTGATGAAGTCTTGATGGGGTAAGATGGTTGCATTGCTATACCACACAACCCCTCTTCAGCATCAATTTCGCGTTGCATCCTAATGTATCCTTTTTCTCCCCATTCAGGTCCCCACGAGTTCTTCACAATCCAGTATTTGGTTCCGTCGAGGGTTGTGCCATAGCCCACAATTGCCACCCCGTGGTCCAACTCAGTACCACAGTCTCCAGTGAATACACCCTGCCACATTTACAGTTCGTAAATGTTTATACCTAGTAAAAACTTTTTAACTTGAGATGAATGGTCTATCATCATTTACCTCAGAGTAGAACTGGAAGTCAGAACCTGAAGCTTGTATAGCTACAGAAACAGGCTGGTTGGCTACTGCTTTAAGTAGGGATTCCTCATCATTAGGAGGAACATCCTCATGTCCGTCAATTGATACCACGGGAGAATTCCTCTGCCAATTCCATAAAATGCGTGCACGTGTATTAGAAACTAGGCTTTATCAGAAACAACCTCTCTACCTTTATAGGGTAGGAGTAAGGTATGCGTACACCTACGCTCCTCAAACCCCACTTATGGGACTACACTGGGTCTTTTGTTATTGTTGTTGTTGTATTAGAAAAAAGACTGGTCAGATCAGACATCCTACTAATGTAACAGAATCTTACCTTTTGAATATCACACTCGCCACCTTCAGCCATGTATGGATAGTTCTCCTCAGTATTGATGCCTCCCTTCTTCTTGATGAATTCAAATGCCATGTCCATCAACCCTCCATTGCATCCTTTGTTTTGACTAGTATCACAGTCAACAAGTTCTTGCTCTGATAAAGATAGTAACTCATTTGTTTTGATTTGGTTTATCCCCTCTACTGCAACGACAGTTGAAAATGCCCAGCAACTTCCTATAACAGGCAAAAGGTCAGTTTCCATCAGCAATAATATTTTGAAAGAACATATCATATGGTTTACCCTTTATGTTATTATGCTAGAGGTGTAAAACAGCACAGAATTGATGACATGCTACTCTTTTCTTACCACATTTGCCTTGGTCTTTGACAGGAGTAACAGCACCCTTCTTCCTCCAGTCAACAGAGGGAGGGACTTTATCCTCATTAGCGTACATGAAAGTTCCATTCGCTCGTGAAGCTCCAAGAAAAGAACGATGATGCTTAATCTTGGAACCAGCATAATGGTGTCTGAATTCATGGTTAGTCATGTCTGCAAACTTGTTCAGTTTCAACTTATAAGGCTTATCCTTCTTGTTGAAGTTGTGAACATAGTGTACATTAGCCTTGAACACATTGAACCTCTTGTCTTTCTCGTCAAGGCTCCTCGATACAGTGTGATGGCTTCTCCATCTCTCATACAACTCCCACAATTTTTCCTCAGTCTCTAACTCCTTTTCGTGGAAATCGAAACTGTCCCCAAGCCTAAGTACCAAAGCTAAAGCGAAAAGAAGTAGTAATAATTTCTTCATGTTTAAAACTTGAGTGAAGATGGAATTAAGGGACAATGACAAGGCTTTTTATAGAAGAGTATTCAAGGAATAGCGCTACTAGCGAAGTGATGGATTCCTTGTGGGAATAAGCAACACTCAACAATAATAGAGGAAGAAGTGGAGATAGGGTAATAGAATTATGGAGATGAAGCAATCGGTATACACACAAGCAACGTAGTTTTGGGTACTCGAATACTTTTTAACAAATAAAGGAGAGAAATGCGAGTCTCAAATCTCAGTTATGAATAGCTTATGCTGTATGTTAGAAAAGGTGAAAAAGAGTTTGCAAGTTGAACAAGTTAACGTCTTGATATTAAAAAGAGAATGACGAATGAAGAACGTTAGTTATATTGTTAGAGACTCATCCATATGTAGCAAGTTTGGAGAATAACCATAACTGAAATTAAGATTTTATTTCTTTTTGGAAAAGTTCCTTTTTCTTAAAGGAAATATAAAAGGCCGGCCAAGAAAGGTAGTTTCTTGTGGCAAGAATTCTGTCTTTAATTAGCCCATGTGCCAGCTCCCTCTAACCCTTTCTGCAACACTACGCCAACTTATAAGCAAAAAATTTCTTCTCATTTAACTAAGAGCCCGTTTGGACATAAGGATTTTTTTCCATTTTTTCAAAAAATTATTTTTTTTCGAAATCAGCGTCTGTTCATAAAATATTCAATTTTCACTTGAGGGTGCATTTTGGATATATTCGAAAATTTGAAAAACTCCAAAAAGCTGTTTTTCAAAATTTTCACTCAAACCACTCACAAAACTTCAAAAACAACCCAAAATTATATTCATGTCCAAACACAATTCTAAATTTCAAATACCATTTTCACTTGAAAAAATTATTCACCATGTTATGGAATTTTACAATTCTTATGTCCAAGCGCCCACTAAAACAATGTGGTTCTGTATGTAATAAGGAAAGAGAATATAAATAATAGTTGAAAATATAATTTAACAAATAAAATAGTAGTTAAGATTGAAATTCGATTAATTCAAACAAGAAGTCGAAACTTTCGACCTATCAAAACAAAAGAGATTATATAAACCTCGGTTGCGTTTGGCTCGATATTATTGGACATATGAAACAATGGAGAAAGTTTTCCTTCATTACGTGTTGCTTTACCTACAAACTAGTATTTCTCTATGTTTAAACTAGTATTTATCTATATTGCTTGGACTCTTCGAATATGTCTATAGGTGCATGTCGAATCCTCTGAAAGTAGTGTAATTTTGGAGGATCTCACCCAGAATTTGAAGGTCATGGGTACATTTTTGCATTCAACCAAAATTTGCTCTGTATATAGGGTGTCATTACTAAGTTATCACTATTTTAAAAAATATATGCATGTATGCATTGATTCTTTCTTGAACTTTTCGGGTGTCGGTGACCCCTTCCTTCACAATATAGGTCCGCATCTGGAGAGTACGCGTGACATAGGTATTCCTAGTTCCCTTATGTTGTTTTATTGCGTTAATTATTTTACTTGGCTGTAACTATTCTTAATTATATTTCATAAATGATTAACTAGAACATGCAATGCAAGTGCATTTTCTGTTAGTTAGTTTACATCATGATTTGAGCCCTTATAATTTATTTTGGGCTATATCCACTAACTTATCATATTTCGAAAAGGAAAAATACGAGGGAAAAGATAGCACAAAAACTGGAGGATGAAACTGGCGAATGATGAGGGGTCACACTTTGCTTGCCTATTGTTGCGTATAAACTAGTACGCGGCTTAACATTGCCTTGGCTTAATTGGCTGCCAGTTTTAGGCTAATTTGTGAAGCAACGTGTTACACCTCATCTATATATATATATGTCAGTGTTGCTTCTCAAAAAGATATATAGCATAATGTTTGTTACTATTTTTCTGTCAGCGGCTATATATATATATAAACGGACAGTGTAAATATTTTGTTACACGATCAATAACTTATTATAGTTGGATAATAACGATATTTACAAAGTTACTGGATCATACTTAGAGCCCGTTTGAATTTGCTTATTTTAAGTGTTTTTAGATCAGTGTTTGGATAAAGTAAAACAATGTTTTTAGACACTTATTTTTAAGCTAAAATAACAAAAATAAGTCAAAAACTAGAATTTCTAACTTATGGCATTAGGCTTAAAAATCACTCTAAACAAGCCCATCCAAACAGGCTCTTATTATTAATTTTATCTATAATCACGACTTAATTTATATAAATACTTTTCACTTGTCTCAAGTATATAGAATTTAAACTTTGAGAAATTGCCTATATTCAAAAGCTTTCAAACGTAATAATTCTGCCATGTTTCATCCTATCACTATCCAATCAACTGCATGACAGCATCAAATATTAATTTAAGTTCATCCTAATTAATTAGTTGGAAGAAGCTTGTAAAGTGATGCTAAAAGATTCTTCAGCAATTTGATTCGTACTCCTTTTAGAGAGACTCAACTCTTACGTTTTACATATCATGATGCATTTTTGTTATGAACGATACTCTTCATTAATTGCTAAAATATTCAATTCTACTTTTCATTACCTATTTTAGTTAATTTTGAAAAATATTACCTATTTTAATAATTAGATTCTACCTGCATAGTTTCCTGACTATGAAACTAGATAACTCTGGAATTAGTGCTCGTTTGGATTAGCTGATTGTAAATAGTTGATAAGCTTGAAGTGTTGAAAAATATTTTCAAGTACTGATATTGATTTTTTCAATAACCATTTACGTGTTTGAATGAACGTGCTGAAACTGATAATAAACGGTTGATGTGTCTGGTAGAAAAAAGTTGATAAGTAATTCTTTTATTAAAATGACTAAAATATCCTTTAAAACTTCACAAAATATTATAAAGCGGAAATACATAAAGCGCCTCTTTAAGTTGTCCTCAACGATCAACTGAACACCTTAACTGAAGCCATTTTCAGCTAGACGCTTTATTTATTCACAAAAGAAGATCAACTAAACACCCAACCATGTCAGCCCTCATCGCGTGAAATACACTTCCGGAACGCGAGTTGCCTACCTAAAATTAGATTTTTTCTTTTCCTAAAATTATGCGTTTTCACACCTAAAATAATGCGGACCCCATCTTCTTCCTCACCACATTCTTTCTCCACTAACCATAGTTCAAATATAAAAGATTTTAAAATTTAAATGCTAGAATGTGAGAATCTTCAAAATTAACTTGCTTTATCCCAGAAATCATAGACAAAACCATCACAATATTAAAGAAAACAGAGAAACCCAGGAAGAAAAACCACTGGCCGGCGAAGTCAAGCTGGCCATTATTCTCCAATGAGATCGGTCGACTGAAAACGAAAAAAAAAAAGATTTATCTTCCAATATTTTCTCATTTTCTCCTTAAAGATAAAATAATCAAATGTTAATTCTCTTGTGTCAGAAAGCTTTCAATCATATCATACATGGACAGATGCCTCCTTTTGAATTTGAATATCAGAAATACAATTATGGATTCCTCCATTGCTGTTGCTGTGTTGCAATTTCAGGTGAAGAGGAAGGGAAGTTAGGTTGGACGAGCGTGGGGAAGGGTTCAGATTATTTTTTTTCGTTTTAATCAAAATGACATGTGTCACTTTTTAATTGGTTCATTAGGCAAGTGTAATTCACACATATGGTCTGCTGCACTAGGGTGTTTGCTTGATATATAGCTACTTGAAGCGTCAAAATGGTAAAGGAGCCAGATGAGGTGTTCAATTGATCGTTGAAAACAGTTTAAATGAGTGCTTTATGTATTTCGCCTATGATAAATCAAAAAGATTTTTTGTAAAGAAAAAGATGAACTACAAATATGGAATGAAAAGAAAATTAGAAAATTTACTTCGGAAAAAATATTTTGTGAATTAGAAAATATTATTAAGGATAAACTTGTAAAGGACTTGGTCAAACTAAAAGTGCTATAAGCTAAAATGTCATAAGTTGGGGGTGACCAACTTATCACTCATGACTGATTTTAGCTTATATGCACTTGGCTTATAAGTATTTTGACTATTTACCAAATGCGTAGATAAACCAAAAAGTACTTTGTTAGCCAATTTAACAAACTTATAAGCTTAGCCAATTTGACGTCTTAGTTACTGTACAAAGGGTAGATTGAGTATGAAAATTGGCAAGCAAAAACATCAAATGAGTTGGTTCGGAATTGGCAAGTAAAAACATCAAATGAGTTGGTTGGACTGAGATTGGGAGGATCAAAATGGCCCGAATTGTTAACCCATCCAGACTAGGGCTGTTCATTTGGATCGGATATCCAAAATCCGAACCGATCCATTCAATTTCGGATTTCGGATTTGACCGGATTTCGGATTGTGTTTATAAAAATTTCGGATTTCGGATCGGATTCAGATTGGTATATTTTAATCCGATCCGATCCGAAATTCGAAATTATTAGGCAATGTATAAATACTACACTTTAATTTCGGATAGTCAGTACTTTCTTTACATCTTCCTCCAAGTTATTACCTTTACAATTACTAGAGTTAGCTATATTGGCACCATAGTACTCTCATAATTGTATAAACATGAATTTTTCTTAATGCATTGCCTCTTTTACAAAGAAAATATACATATTAGTTTGCAACATTGAGGCATTTACGATCCGAAATTCGATCCGATCCAAACTTTAAAATCCCAATCCGATCCGATATAATTCGGATCGGATTCGAATTGTATTTTCTAGAATCCGAAATCTGAAATCGGAATCCGAAATGTGCTAAATCCGATCCAATCCGATCCGTGCACAGCCCTAATCCAGACGTTACTTGGAGTGAGATGGATTAAATCAAGGAACTTTTACATTCATATACCATATATGAAACCTTATCACCCTTCATGTTTAAGGTTTGATTTAATTATACTTAGTATACCAAATTACCAAATATATACCATAATTAATTTAGGAGTATAATTAATGGGCAGTTTTTCACTCCTTAATTAAAGGGGTATAATTAATGGGCAANTTTTCTATTCATCTACAAAAATTCTACAAAAAAACTAAAAATAAACTACAAAGTCAAACAGATCTCAATATCGTATCACCCAATTCTCATTCGATTGTAGTTTAATTGGGATTTTCGACATAATTGCGTTTTTTGCAGAAGATTTGTAGAAGCTTTAGTCATTTTTAATTTGTGAAAACAAAAAACAAAGCATCTACAATCAAAATACAATTTATCTACAAAATATCTACAAACTGGGTACATTGAATAGAAAGAGACGAAAATTAATACAGCGTGATTTGCGTTTGAAAATTTCTGAAAGGATCTTTAATTCCCCAATATTAGCGCACCTAAATAAGGAGTTTTAATACTACAATGATTCATTATTTAATGAAATATCTGAAAGAATATTTACTTCCTTAATTTTAGCACCTAAATAGGAAGATTATAGCTACTAAGATTCTGTATTTAATGCATTGTATTTTTTTTAATAAAAAAACTGTTAACAAAGCGGGTAATTTCCAAATCATTAACATATTTAGTAATATAGTTTCCTATATGGTATATGAACGAAAAAATCCCTTAAATCAAATCTTCTAAACAATAGATCATAATCTAACCCCCAGCTCTAAAAAACTTTTTATTTGTTTTTGTTTATTTTCTTATAATATGTTTAATCACCAAACTAAACTAATAAAATGTTTTTTCTTTATAACAGCTATCTATAAATATCAAACAAAAAAACTTAAGAATATTTTGACAAGTTTTTTTATGGGTCAATATGGACTACATATTTAGCCATCCCAACTTTTAGATGAATTGACGTGGGTTGTGTCCAAATTGACCCACCGACCCAATCATATTTGAATGGGCTAATTTTGCCGCCCCCAACTAGGGGAATTGTACGGTTAGCCACTAATAAGATATGTATTTATTTTTATGTCACTGTTTAAAATATCTTTAACCTTTATTCACTGCTTTAATAAATTTTATCCGTCGGGACGAAAATACCCTTCTGCTCATAAAGTTCAGGACCAAGTGTCCTTAACTTATGAGCTTGTTACTTTAAGTTCAGGACTATCTGTCCTTAATTTATGAGCTTGTTATTGTAAGTTCATGACTAATTGTCCTTAATTTATGAGCTTGTAAATGTAAGTTTAGGACAACATATCCTTAACTTTTGAACTTGGAACTCGAAGTTGACGACTACCTATCCATAATTTCTGTGCTTGTAACTCTAAGTTAAGGACTACTTGTCCTTAATTTCTGTGCTTGTAACTCTAAGTTAAGGACCAAGTGTTCTTAATTTTTGAACTTCCAACTCTAAGTTCAGGACCAAGTGTCCTTAACTTATGAGCTTGTTACTGTAAGTTTAGGACTAGCTGTCCTTAATTTATGAGCTTGTAAGTCTAAGTTAAGGACTACTTGTCCTTAATTTTTGAACTTGTAACTCTAAGTTTAGGACTACGTGTCCTTAACTTTTGAACTTGTAACTCTAAGTTCAGGACTACATGTCCTTAACTTTTGAACTTGAAACTCGAAGTTCAGGACTACATGTCTTTAATTTTTGTGCTTGTAACTCTATGTTAAGGACTACATATCCTTAATTTCTGTGCTTGTAACTCTAAGGTAAGGACCAAGTGTCCTTAATTTTTAAACTTCCAACTCTAAGTTCAGGACCAATTGTCCTTTACACATCTAACTCCTTAATCTGAATTTGTACCTCCAAATTCCAATAGTATAAGTTTCTCTATTGGCCACTCATTTACTTGTTCCACTACAACCCACTATTACGTAACATAAATGTCACTAATCATAAACAATTTAGCCCAAAACAACAAGAAATCAGATTTGAATGCTTTATTAGTGTTCTTTGCTTTAGAGAATAAGTTAGATTTGAAATGCTTTTCAGTAGCATGAGTACTCAAAAGTCGAATAAAACCAACAACCAAGTAGGTAGGTGATTTTCAAAGTTACAAGGCTTATCTATGAACATAGGCATGCATCGAACTTTGAGAGAGAAGCGAGGGTTTGGGAAGAAAAGTAATGAAAGAAAGGGTAAAAATGCCTTTTCATATTAGTTTTAAAAAAGTAGTGACTATTTTTGCTCAACATTAGAATTGCTGGATAGAAAATAAATACAACCTTAAATAGTGGCTACCCCACGCCATTTTTACCCCCCAACTACAAGCAAGCACCTTAAGCTCAATAGCCAAACTTCTGAGCACAAAATATACATATGAAAATTATCACCACGAAAGACCACCTTATTTTTCCATGAATAATGAACATTTCTCAATCAATATCTATTTTCCAATCAATAGCAATTGAAGATTTCTACCTTTTCAGCTTAGAAGCTTAATTTATTTACAATGTCAGCCTTTTGGCATGACCTTCGGATGGAGGATACCTATTTATGGCTTCACAGTCAATATGATGTCTTAAATTGAGCTTTCACATCTAAAATCAATACTGACACACTCAAGATCCGGACTGAAAGCTGAATTACTGAGCAATCTATAACAGTTGAACAATCTTGTCGCTACTCGAAACACTAGAGCATTCTGAATTTTGAAGTGATACTATGACCAAATACATATGATTCCACTCTTATCCGAGGTAGCCAGAGGTTTACCAAGACCACTCCATGAACAACATAGAACAGGGGCTGTGTGTTCTTTCAAAGTGCTTACCATTCTAGCGTTTGATACTGACCAAATATGAACAGATCCATCAACAGAACCAGCAGCAACATAACTATCATCTGGACTGATACAGGATCGACTCCAATTAGATGCAACTCGGTTCTCATTCGCTCTGAAAGTGCCACAAATTTCAAGGGTACGAATATCAAAGAGATTGTGCACGTTGTCTCTCCCGCTGGTTAATATTACGTTTCCATTTCGAGAGAGTGAAACTGATGTAACAGCCTGTGAATGTGCAGCAACTTCACTCAGAAGCTTACCTGTCTGAATATCCCATAATCTAAGACTCCCATCGACATGACCGGAACAAATGGTCAGGCCATCCATGCTAAACGAAAGGCTGTTACAGTTACTGTGGAAGATAATAGTGTTAGTACAGTAACCCTTCTGCAGATCCCAAACTTTTATGGTACGATCATATGCAGCACTCACCACATAGCGACTTGAAAATTTGCTCACATCTACAGCACAAACTTTGTCGATATGCCCAGTAAGAGTATGTCGTATCCTGCCTGAATTTGCATCCCACACATACAAGTTATTTGAACTACTTGCTGCTATGATGAATTTGTTATCATGTGTAATGGAAAGATCAAGGACAGAACCCAGAGAACCATAAAGACTGTTGCTTAATGATCCACTTGTAGTATCCCACATTTTAATTGCCCGGTCTTGCCCACCGCTTATTAATTTACTGGAGTTATACTCAAAAAGAATCGCGGCACATCCACCATCATGGGCGGGGATTCTTTGCTTGCATATACTAGGAAGGGAAGACTCCGCATAAAAGTCTGCACCATCTTCACTTTGGCGGACCACACCATCTACTTGTTGACGAGCAAGTTTCTCTATACTGGTGGCCCTGACCTTATCCAGCATATCTTCATAGAGAGCATTAGCCTAGCACCACAAAAGGAAACAAATAAGTAAATGCAAGAGATGTTAGGATTTTGCCCTGAATTTCTAATTCAACTAGGATTCCTTTTTCTTGAAGGAATGGAAAAAGACTCCTANCAGTGATGAAGATTATGTGAAGAAGATGAATCAACTTTGTCAAGAAAATTCAGGCCAAGGGGAGATTATTTTGCCCTGAATTTCTAATTCTATTAGGATTCCTTTTTCTTGAAGGAATGGAAAAAGACTCCTAAAAGGATTAAATCTCCTTAATATGTCTTATCCTTTTCTTGGAAGACAAGTTTTGCACATCTATAAATAAGGACCTCTACTTCTCACAAAAAAAACAACAAAAGCATCCACAATGTAGTCATTAAAGAGTTTTGTTTAGGGGGAGATTTTTCTCTCGATAGTTTTTCTTCTTTTATATTAGTTTTATCATATGTAGATCAATTGATCAAACAATTATCAACTATTATGCTTAGTTTAGTATATTTTTCTTTTGTCGTCATGATTTATCGTTCATCAAGTTTTGTATTGTTAGTTTCCGCATGCACCATGTTATTTCGATCCCAACAAGAGAACCTATCCATAGGTAAATCATTGTAAAACATACATGAATCCAGACTGAAAACGTAGTTCCCCGAACATACTATTCTATTACGAGAAATCGAAAAATGATCATCAATAGTTCCAACGGATTAACCCAAGTTGTCAAAGATTTGAGTTTTGTTCAGATTACAGGTAGATTTGCAGTAGAATAACTTGTTAACAGGTGGAGCTCGCATCCTATTTTTGGCAGCGGACTAATATGATTAAAAGTTTTAGCAGACTACTGCAAAACAGTTGCTCACCCCTATTCGCAATAGAAATGCAAAGATACCATCTACCATTCCTTGAATAAATACATGTTGACCAACCCAATAATAATTCTCGTTAGCAGTTTATTTCCAGATTTGAGAAACTTTACTCGTCATTGACATGAAAAAATCATTGTGAAATGTAAATACTGGAGATACCCCAGAAATGAAATCCATCACCACCAGCCACTCCAGTATGAGTGAAAGTAAAATATTGAGCATGTTCTTTCTTTCAGAATATTCAGAAAACCACGAGAAATTACAATTTGAACGATCATAAAATATGATACTTCTTATCCTAGGGTAGCTTTAGGTTGTTCATCTGTCCACATCCCAAAAGCAGTAGATTACACTAAAAAATAAGCTTCTAAAGTTAGTGGTAGTTCTTCATCGTGAACTCTCAAAAAATAGAATGTGCCACATGGATGGAACCAAGGGGTGTGGCTAGCGGTCAATGAAGTGGATGAAAATGAGATGAGACCAAAGTTCACCTCCTAGCAGAGATAAAAAACATTAGGTGACTTCTTCTCATCTACCTAAGCCTTGGCGAGCAGAATTACTCGATACCTATGTTGGTGGGAGATGGAAGGTACCTGGTGGAATACTCAGGTGCACACAAGCTACCCCGGATACCACCATTATAAGAAAACGTGCCACATGGATGGTCAACAAGAACAATACTTGAAGGAAGTAAGAACAAGGTTGAGGGTTATATCAAGTGTAGGGAAATCTCCATGACGACAATCCTAACTTAATGAAGGTTTTTTTGAATTGGGGATACCATTAGTAAATAAAACACAGTTTACTGTAACAAAAGCGTGCATCTTAGCTCTCTTACAGTATCGAGTCCTGATGAACACTCATATTATTATGAACAATCAGAGGTTAAAAAAATGAACCACAAATAGGAGGGCACACAAAGGATAAACAGTGGGAATTACTCAATACCTCGTTAAGGCGCTCCGCATCCTGCATCTTCTGCAGCATCCAGCGATCAACCAGCGTTTTATTTTCTGCCTCAGCATTGTTTGCTCTCAGAGTCATTGCTTCAAGTTGTGCTTTAAGGTCCTGGTGCTCACCCATAAGCAACTCCAAAGCTTTAGTCTTTTCAGTGAGAAGTTCAGTTAAACGAGAACATTCATCCCTGTAGCACACCCATCAAAGAAAGTAATAGAGCAATTACACACCATCCGGGCATCCAAAGTAAACTTGCTGAGCTCATCTTATGACATCCAAAGTAAACATTATTCGTTGAATTGAGAAACTAAGATACATGTTATAATCTTAAACATGAAGGTTCATTCAGAAGCTTGAAACAGCATCAGCAATAGGTAACATGTCATATTACTAAAATTTCTAACCAATCCCTAGTGTGTTATTTTATTTCTGTCCCTTCGTTTTTTTTTTTTTTTTTTTTTTACTTTTCATGTTTTTTTACGGGCAAAGGTAAGAGTATAATTTAGGATGGCAATGATTTAGGAGGATGAGAATAACACCTTGATTGGTTTAGCTCGTTCTGAAGGTCAGTAATGATACTTTCCTTCTCTTGCACTAAAGATTTTGATGCTCTAGATTCAGCTACTTCCACCACAAGCTGCTCCGACAGCCGTGCTTGAGCTTTGTAACATTGCTGAAGTTCCACTTCAAGATTTTCAGCTTTCTCTTTCCACTCTGAACCCTAAAACCATAGGAACTACATAAGCACAAGAACCATTTTTCAGCAATGTATAGCTAGAAGAGAAGTGCACGAGTGCGAAAAATTCCACATTCGATGTTGTAAAAATTTCTTCGTAGAAAGCTGCAGTTGGTCAGTTTAACTTGCATCTCATTCCTTACGGATGACATTAAGGGCGATACGTAAATTCTACATCATGCATGGGAAGTGACTCATCACCTGGCAAAAACTTAAAAATATGAACTGTTAAAAGTCAAGAGAAATATAAAATATATTACATAACATTCTTAACGATTATGTTTTTCTTGAAAGTCAATGGAAGTCAAGAGAATCGGCAAGAATACTAATTACTATGTTTTTCTTGAAAGTCAATGGAAGTCAAGAGAATCGACAGGAATGCTATGTAAAACATGTTTTGTTATCATGTTATACCAAATAGGAAAACAAAAAATTAGAAAACTTTCCTTATTTGATTAGCTTAAAGCTCCTATATATGGAGTCCTCTTATATGTTGTAAACAATTTATTCAAAAAAAGTTTTTCATATGAGTCTTGTTAAGATGAAAGCCACGATGAAACCGCACCCCTGAAGTCCTCAACTCATGGCATTGAGGTTGTAAAATTAGCAGTCTATGCTAGTTCACATTTCAAGTTAATGGCTAACTTTTGCCGAACCAACATCATATTATCGTCTTATCATCTAGTTAGCAGTTAGCACTATGAATTGAACAAAGATCTGGTAATGCGGACAGTATGATAGTCTTTGTCAGTGGACCTGATAAGCTGCCAGCATGCGTGATCTCGAATTCAGTCATTTCTCATGGATGCACAATTGCCCCATGGCCCAGGCAGTCTAGTGCAAAGTCAGTTTGTCTCATGACAGGATTAAATTTCATTTTGAGCCATATCCGACTTGAGCTTGAGGGAACATATTAAATTCAAAAAAATCTTTAACGACGTCACATTCACATACAACTTATTATGTTAGTATCATAATAATTAAGAATCCCAAGAATACGGGAAGTTCCTTATATTATTAGCTCAAACTCATATACAAAGAGCTCTTTTGTATGTTGTTAATCATTCAATTCAAACAAGAGGTTTTGTTCCTTCTTTGTTCTTTATGCAAGAATATTAATTTTCTTATTTGTTTAACTTCTATCTTGCTTGCTTTATTGTCTAAAGGAGCTGGAGGAGGTGGTAGCCCATAACTGAGTGGGAACAAGGTCCATCCGCTTATAACTTACTTGATTGTTTAAGCTCAAGCTTAGGAAATAGTGTGTAGATGAATCATGTTTGTTTCAAACAGTAAGATCGATACAAGATCACATAAAAGAATAGACAAAAGATACATCTAAGTTGAAAATTTTGGAAGTCCGCCATGATCCCAGTCAGACATAAAACCAGGGAAGTCAACTAATGTACAGGCCTAATTATGAGCCGTAAGCAAAAAATTCAATGAAATTCTACCTAGATGGAATGCACCTGTAATTTTCCTGTCAAACAAACAAAACATAAATGAAAATGCCAAATTGGAATACGTCCAAGATACTCTATGTCGGACAACTCAATTACTGATTCTAAATGTAGAAAAGTATATAATCATCAACATCCATACAATCTCTTTGTTGTTCAATAAAAACAAAAGGCTTGGTTGTAAATCATTAGTTTTGACAAAATTGTGAAACTTAGTGCAGTACATATGATATGATCATTACTCAATAAAGTCATCACTCATCAAGCGCAATCAAAACTAAAATCAACCAAATTACCAAACAGGAAAATATAAACAGAAAAAAAAAGCAACTGGAGAATAGAGGGGGGCAAGGACCTGCAAAACGAGAGGCCTCGTGAGGGCAAGGAAAGCAGGGGCATGAGCCCCTTCCTCCACTAAATGCCGCTTTCTTAGAGCCTTTAAAGCATCCCTAATTGCTCCAACAGCAACTTCTTCGTATGACCTAACACAAACAACAACAACAACAACAACAGCAACAACAATCATCAGAATTCAACTGAAGTCACGCAAATCAGTTCTGCGTATTTCAAAAACTTCAAAATTAATATTTTTACAACTTACATATTTGATCAGTTGCCGAATCACACACTCTATCTGCAAATTCAGATTCAATTTTTTCTTCTTTTTTTCGCTTCGCCTCTGAATTTGAGAAGAGGATGTTTTGCTGGGGAAGAAAGAGAAGATCGTTAGGGTCACAATTGGCAGCAGCTGACGTTGATCTTTTTGCTCACAAATCATGCCACGTCATCACGTCACTATCATCGCGGGTCGGATCGGATGCTCCGTTTTTATCCCTCTACCAAATTTAGGGGAAATTGGAAAATGTTAAATTCGTACCCAATCCTCAAGGTTGTCCCCCGATATTATACGTTTTATAGTTAATTTAACATTTCGATCCAATCCCACGTGATACATGATAAACTCAAAAAGGAAAAAGTGGAAAAGAATTATCCTCTTTGGTTGGAAAGTTTAAAAAATTCTCCCACTTATGTGTTTGTTCTCTTTGACTTTTGTTTTACATAATTATTGAGAAATGTAGTAGTTGATTATGAGTGTTACTTTGTCCATAAAAAGAGAGATCATATTTGACTTTTTTAAGAAAGAAATTAAATAATACTACTGTTGCCTCAAGTGAAGGATAGTTTTGAAGATTGACAAAGGAAACTCAGGCATAAACCATGTCCATCCTTTGTGTACATAGACTCGACAGATTCGAGCATGTGGGATGCACGTGAAGGAGATAAACTTAACTTGGCATAATTGATATCTCCTGATCGAAAAGGCTGCATAATTGATACGGAGAATGACTCATTACGCAAAGAGAACACTATCCAAGATAAGGAAGGAGTTAGGAGTTGAGATCAACTAGAACTCTTCCACCAAGGAAGAGTAGCATTAGAACTCTATTTATTTCTTCATCTACTAACTTTATATATTGCAGGATGTTCTCATGTTACAGGTACGCACAAACGTAGAAGTTAAACAAGAATAGAGAGCAAAATAGCAAGGCATTTTGCAAGCAATTCGTGTGTGATTCAAGTATACAAACCTGAAGCTACATGAACTAGATAAAAGAACCATTTCCAAGTGTCTGTCTTTTATTCTAGTTCAATTGTAGTAGGTGTTTTCATATTGTACCTTTCAGCTTTATCTAGAGGCAATTGTAATAGGTACTCAGGGTATTCAAGTTAGAGTTAACTTGAAGTTGTCGCAACAGTTAAAGGTTGTTTGCTACAAGGGATTATAGTTAGTCCTATGTTTACAAAAGTGTTTTTGTAAATGCAGTTTTTGGCTCAGTGATTAAGTGGAGAGTTTGGGGAAATCTTACTAGGAAGTAGGTCGTGATTTTTTCACCTTTTGAGCCAATTATTTTTCACGTAAAATACTTGTATTCTTTACTTTTCGCATTTACTATTTCAGTAATAGTAGATTAAGGAACACATAGAAGAACCAGGTCTTTCTATAATCAGTTTAAGCGAAAAATGGGACACCACACAAATCACTCCCCCCCCCCCCCCCCCTCTCTTGTGTGGTATTGAAGTTAAAACATCAATTGGTATTAGAGCAGGTTATCCTTGAAGATGCTAACACCTTAGGAGAAGATCAAGATGAGTGCACCACCTGAAAATTGGGAAGGACAATCAACTGTTAGGCCACCACTCTTCAATGACCAGTATTACTCCTGGTGGAAAAACAGAATGAGAAACCACATCAAAGGATAAAACTATGAGCTATGGGACATTGTCACTAATGGTCCCCTGGCTACCATGAAGAAGAATGTTGAAGGAGTAGATGTGCCAAAAACAAGAGTTGACTGCATTGCTGAGGACTTGAGGAAATGAGAAAAGAATGCCAAGGCCAAGAAATGGCTTGTGTGTGGACTTGGTCCAGATGAGTACATCAAGATTCAAAGTTGTACTACTGCTAAAGAAATTTGGGACACTTTGCAAGTGGTTCATGAAGGAACATCTCAAGTGAAGAGTTCCAGAGGAACTCTACTGTATTCTCAATATGAGAATTTCACTGTGAAGGAAGGGGAAACCATCCAAGAGATGTATACAAGGTTCGCCACATTGATAAATGAACTTAAATCTCTTGGAAGGATTATTCTTGAAGAAGACAAAGTTGAGAAGATTCTGACAAGGGTTCTGCCAGTGTCTTGGGAAAGCAAAATCACTACCACTCAGGAATCAAAGAACATTGCCACTATAAAGTTGGATGAGCTGATTGGAAATCTCACAACTTATGAACTTAGAAGGCAAACCATGAAGATGGATGTACCCAAGAAGGAAAGGAGTCTGGCACTCAGAATCACTGAAGGTTCTGATCTAGAGGAAGATGAGATGGCTATGATCACAAAGGACTTCAAGAAGTAACTAATGAGAGGAAAGGTTTCTTCAAGAAGTGGAAACTACAGCAAACCAAGGTTTCCTGAAAAACATACCAATGAGGGTTGCTACAAGTGTGGGAAGATTGATCATCACATCAAGAACTGCCCTCAATGGGAAATTGAATGGAAGAACGAAAGAGCTGAACGAAGAAACAAGAAGAAGGAACAGGTTCATCCCAAGAAGAACAAAGGATCAACAAAGGCTATGGTTGTTGCTTGGGGAGAAAGCTCAGATGAGGACTCAGATGATGAATATGGAGATGAACAAGAACTTATGGCAATTGGAGAATCCGATGAGGAATCTGAGGTAAATATATTTCATCTCAAAGACAAGATTAAATTTTTATCTAAAGAAAGAATATCTGAGTTACTTCTAGATTTCATTGATGAATATGAGGATATAAACAATGAAAAGGAACAACTGTCTAAGGAATGTGTGATTTTAAAAGAAAAATGTAAGAACCTGGAACTCAGAGTTAGTGAGACTGTAAGTGAGAATACTGCACTAAAGAACTAGGTTCATGCATTTGAAGCAAATCTCCTAGAACTAAAATCTGAAAACCTAAAACTGGAATTAGGAACAAGTAAGAAGACAGCTGATTGCACACAACTCACTCTAGAGGAAAATATAGGTAAACTGAAAGATGAGCTGTATAAGAAGGATGAGCAGGTAAGAATCTTGAAGGAGGATCTAGACAAGGTCAAACATGAACTAGATAGAACCTGCAAATGGAACAGGTCCTCCGATGCTCTTTCATGGCTACAAGAACATCATAGTAGCAATAGAAGAGTACTTGGCTTTGGGAATCAACAACCTAAATGGGATCCCAAAAGCAAGTATCTTACACTTCCTAAGAACAAGATTTGCACTCACTGTGGTAAAACATGTCACTATAAAAGTGAATGTAATGCAAAAGAAAAAGCAAGCCAAAAGAACAAAAAAATTGTTCAAGGGAAGAATTGGCTACCAAGTTGGACTAAAAAGAATTTAATTCATACTTTTGCCTATAGAAAGGGAGTCAAACTAGTTTGGGTTCCTAAGACTAACCCCTATTTTCCTTTTGCAGGTTCAAGTGAAGGGGAGCAGCCAAGTATGGTACATGGATAGTGGCTGCTCAAAGCACATGACAGGAAGCAAGGACCAGTTCCTTTCACTTGAGGACCTCAAATGAGGTATTGTCTCCTTTGGAAATGCGAAGAAAGGTGAGATCATTGGGATCGGTAAGGTAGGTAAGAATGATCCTCACTCTATTAAAAATGGCTACTTGATAGATGGCCTAAAATACAGTCTAATTAGTGTATCACAACTGTGTGATAAAGGTAACTTGGTAGCATTCACCTCTACCAAATATTTTATGATTAATCTTACCATTGACAAGATTGTTTTGCAAGGCAAAAGAGTGAACAATATATTTTGTAGATCTGTCCAAACTTTCAGAAAATAAACTCACTTGATTAAGTGTGTTGGACAATGATGCCCTCCTTTGGCATAAGAGACTTGGACATGCAAGTCTGTCTCAACTCAAAAAATTAGTCTCCAAGGACTTGGTGATAGGACTGCCTTACATTAAGTTCAAGGAAGATAAAGTTTGTACAAGCAAGGGGGAGCAGGTAAGATCCTCTTTTAAATGCAAGAAAGTGGTAAGCACCACCATATCGATGGAATTGGTCCATATGGATCTATGTGGTCCAATGAGAACATTAAGCAGATGTGGTAAAAGATATGTGATGGTGCTTGTTGATGATTACTCTAGGTTCACTTGGACATTATTTTTAACATCTAAAGATGAAGCATTTGACATGTTCACTTCTTTTGTTAGAAAAACTCAGAAACAACTAGGTAATCAACTTGCATCAATTAGGTCTCATTATGGCACTGAATTTGAAAATGCTAAATTTGTTGAATTTTGTGATGAGCATGGCATAAATCATAATTTTTCCTCTCCTAGGACTTCACAACAAAATGGAGTAGTAGAAAGAAAGAATAGAAAACTTAAAGATATGTCTAGGACTATGCTCCTTTCTAGTAAACTGCCCCATAGCTTATGGGCATAAGTTGTAAATATTGCACGCTATATCAGAAATAGGTGCATGACTGGAAGAAGGAACATGTTCATCCACCCAGAGCAACATGACAAGATGAATAGAACAAAGAGGAAATGATCTTCAAACCTCAATGTAACTTGTCCACGAACATGTTCCACAACAACAAAACACTGAAGGTACATCTGGGGGAAACCAGTTGGTTGTGAGACCTTAAAAGTATCAAAGTTATCATCCCATTGAGAACATAATTACTGATCCAACCTCTGGAATCAAAATCGGATCTTCATTAAAGAATCTTTGTGCTTTTGATGCTTTCTTATATATTATTGAACCTAAAAATATTGTTGAAGCTTTGCAGGATGCAGACTGGGTAAATTCAAATCAAGATGAACTCAACCAATTTGAAAGGAGTCAAGTTTGGCATCTAGTACCAAGACCCTTGGACAAATCAGTAATTGGCACAAAATGGGTCTTCAGAAACAAACTTGATGAAGATGGAACAGTTACAAGGAACAATGCAAGATTGGCGGTTCAAGGATATAGTCAGGAGGAGGGCATAAACTATGATGAAACCTTTGCCCTAGTTGCAAGGTTGGAAGCAATAAGACTCCTCATAGCCTTTTCTGCTCACATGGAAGTCACCTTTCACCAAATGGATGTCAAGAGTGCCTTCCTCAATGGCTATCTATAGGAAGAAGTGTTTGTCAAGCAACCTCCGGGGTTTGAAAACAAGGAAACCCTGATCATGTGTACAAACTTGACAAAGCACTTTATGGACTCGAGGAGGCTCCAAGAGCATGGTATGAAAGATTATCAAAAATTTTGCTTGAGCATGACTACAAGAGAGGTCAAATTGACAATACTTTATTCTTGAAATAAAAAGGTAAAGATCTCTTGGTAGTTCAGATATATGTTGATGATATAATCTTTAAAGAAACTACTGATAAGCTAAGTAAAGAATTTGCTAAACAAATGGGGAGTGAATTTGAAATGAGCATGATGAGTGAGCTTACTTTCTTTTTAGGCTTACAAGTTAAACAAAAATTCAAATGGAACTATGATCCATCAACAGAAGTATGTAAAAGAGTTGCTTAAAAGTTTTAAAATGGAAGATTCCAAAGAAATTGACAGTCCCATTGCAACAACTATGTAACACTTCTCAAATTTATAAAAGTTTCGAGACACGCTAATTATAGAATTAAATTATCATTACTATTATTATTATTATTATTATTATTATTATTATTATTATTATTATTATTATCTTGCCTATAGTGAATATATATATATATATTTAACACACACACTTAAATAATTGGATACACAATTAAAAGATTATTAATAATTTTAATATTAGTAATTACTAAAAGTATGTATAATTAAATACTACTTAAGCAAAAAAAAAAAAAAAAGAATGAGAAAACAATAAAGTCACGCGAGTGACTAAGGAAAAGAAAGGCTTATAATGCCTTCAGTGAACATAAAGCCTTGTACAAAGGCTCTGTTTCACAAACAAAAGGCTTAAAGCCTTATACGAAACAGAGGCGCCACAAATTGCACGGGAAATTCTAGGGTTCTTCATAACTCACTAATTCTTGAACTCATGTATATAAATTCCTTATTGTCAATTACCTTATAATAGTATTAGGTAAGAATTGAATAGTTAATTTCCTTCTTTCTCTATATCAACAGTAGATTTCATGTTTAGGGGTAAAATATTAAAATTGATTAAAATGCACTGGTTATTGTAGAATCGATTGTTTGACTGGTGTCAATTGGACTGGGGCCTACGTATTGGCTCGAGAAGTTTTGAGGTGAGTTGATATAACCCTTTACCAAAGTGGTTTAACTCACAAAAGTATGCAAAAGTAGAACGTTTGAAAATCCGTAAAGACACATATTCACTCACGATGCCTCTCTCTCTTTTACTTCCTGTTGTGATAATTTTCTTTATTGTCTTTAAGTTTAAATTCTTTAATTTTTCCAAGTTAAAAAATATAAGCTTCTAATCCTAGAAAGTTCAAATTTTTAGTTCATTTTGTGAACCCCATTTACCAATTAGTTGACAAAAAAGTTGGATATATAGTTGAAGTGAGTGAGTTCCTATTAGCTTAGAATTATTTTAGTTAAAGTTAGATGACTTATTTTGATATATGTGCATAAATTTTCAGATTTTTGTGTTATTCTTATATGCCATGTTCATGTTAAAAATTCATGAAAAAGCAAGAATATTTAAAAATAATTTTGAATGTTTATTTCATTCTTATGCCTTACCTTACATTTAAGAATTCTAGAATAAGTATGTTTGAAAGATTTAGACTTGAAAAGTCACAATAAGAAGTTTTAGAAAGAAATGATTTTTGGGAGTATCCTTTATTCTAAGAAGGGGTCATCGTCCAGGCCGAGGGTCCTGACCAAGGCGTTGACTTCCTGAAACTACTTGTGCCAAAGTAGGGAGAACACGAGCCGAGGGTCTCGTTGCTGAGAATTTACTTAGTCATGCTAAGGTATGATACATGAGCGTTGAGAACCATGAAGCGAGTGGCACCTCGTGGATTGGGCCTATTCGATCAGGTTGGGATCGAACCCGTGCCGATCACACGGTGACTAAGACAGAATTAGGTCAAGATAATTGGAACTCCCAAAGTATAAAGAGAAGTATTTTTTTTTTAAAGAAAATAAGTTCTTTTTAGAATATTCATAAACTACTATTATGCAATTATTTTAGAATTGTACTTAGAAGCTTTATGTTTTCTATGCATTTAGATACTTTGCTCGTAATGTTTATTGTATTAAAGTTTCGTCCCCTATCGTTGAGACTCACTGAGTACAATGGATGGTACTGACGTTCTCTTTTGGGAACCTACGTTGGTATGCGGTACAACGTAGGAACCGATTTTGCAGGCGAACATGCTACGGGTTAGGACTTCCATCTCTTCCAGTGCTATTGGTGAGCTCCACTTTTGTTCGTGGAGTATTCCTTAAAGTAATATTTATCTAGCTATTTCTTTGTTTACTTAGAGAACTGGCTAGGAAATCTCATGTCCTGAGCAGTGCGTCAGTTTATCAGTAGAGGCTTCATAGACATAGTCGTGGGGTTAAGATTTAGATGTTTTTGATAATAACTTAGTAGTATTTCATTGTTTTCTACGAATAAAGTTTTGGATTTGATTTATTTTAGATATTTATATTACTTAAAAGTATTTGATTATAGTATTGCCTTATCGCATATAAGTTTGAAGTTATAATAGATTTATAAGCGCAAATGGTTCGCTCGGTCATGTTTAGTGACCAGGTGCCCGTCCCGTCTTGTTTAGAAAATGGGTCGTGACAAACTTGGTATTAGAGCCTCAGGTTTATGGAGTCCTAGGGGTCAATGAAGTAGTGTTAGTAGAGTCTTGCGTATGGGTATGAAGCGCGCCATACTTATAAACAGGAGGCTACAAGCATTTAGGAAAAGTCTCATTTTTTTCTCTCATACTTTAGATCGTGCAGTAGATCCTACCTCTAAGAAATTATCTAATGTATTCGTTTCTCCAAAACTCGCAGAAATGGCTCGTACTCGCAACTCTGACACCGACACTCAAGATGCTGCTCAAGAAACTATTGCTACTATTGTGGCTCCAGGAAGAACAAAAAGAGCTTCAACTTAGAAAAGGAAGGATAAATCCACAAAGGGGGTTCAAGTACCCCAGGTTGAACAAGAAGAAGGGGTGGAGCATGATGATCCAGTACCGCCCCCAACAGCACTTCCGGCTCAGACTACTATATCTCCAGAGGTGGGTCAGATGTTTAATGTTGTCAATAGTGCTATGGAGATGTTTAAAGCCTTCATGGCCAACCAGAACGAGAGAAGAGATGAGATTCCACCTCAATCAAATAGACAGAACAATTCTGAGTCCTCAAGAGTGAATGAATTTTTGAAGTTGAGTCCTCCAGTGTTCCATGGTTCTATAGTTGATGAAGATCCAATGTTGTGGCTGGAGGGTGTGAAGAAAGCCCTCCGAGAGATGAAAGCATTTGATGATGAAGTTGTGGAGTTGACTGCTTACCAGCTTAAAGATGTGGCTGGCGCTTGGTTTGAGATGTGGGAAAAGGAAAGAGATGAAGATGATGGTCCGCCTACTTGGGAATAATTTGAAGAGGCCCTCATGGCTAACTTTATCACAGAAGAGGATAGGGAAGCTAAGGCTACAGAGTTCGAACAGCTCAAGAAAGGGAATAAAAGTGTGCAAAAGTACTACATGAAATTCATAAGGTTGGCTAAGCATGCACCTCACATGGTTATGACAGAAAAAGCAAAGATTCGCAGGTTTGTTGGCGGTTTGGCTTACCACATTAAGGATACGACATCAGATGCAGCAGTAGGGATGGCAGACTTCTCCTCTGTTGTGGGATTCGCCAAGCACTTAGAAAAAGACAAACAACAAAAGAGAGAAGAAAAAGAGCATAACAAGAAAGCCCGGACATGAGGCAGGTTTAATGGTACATCCAGCGGAGGTATAAGGGATTCATCTAATGAGGAGTCATTAGCACCAGCTCAGTTCAGTCATCAGTCAGGTGGTGGGTCTTTCTTCAGACGTACTCAGAGTTATGGAAACTAGTATCGCCAGAATCAGAATTTTAGAACATCATCCTCACATAGACAGAGTCATGTTGAGCAACATTCACAACAACAAGGTCTTTGTAGAACATGTAAGCGGCAACATTCAGTCAGTGCAAGCTCGGGTTTCATGGTTGCTATCATTGTGGAGACATTGGTCATATAAAGGCCAACTGCCCAAAGTTGCGACGTAATTTCAGTGGTGGATCAACTCGTCCTTCTAGTTCCTCAACTACTACAGTTGCACCACCTCATGCCCGTAGTTCTCATAATCAGACCGGGCATGGAGCAGGCAGAGGTGCAGATCGAGTTACTCAGGGAGGGGGACAACCTCGTTTGTTTTCTACACTTGATCGTCAGAGTGCAGAGGCATCTGCAGAAGTTATTACAGGTATACTTTTAGTCTGCTCACATAATGTTTATGCCATAATGGATCCAGATTCAACGTTTTCATATGTGACCTCATACTTTGAAATTAACCTCGGGCTAGAACCTGAACAACTTAGTGAGCCATTCCTAGTATCTACTCCAGTTGGCGAGTCAGTGAAAGTCACGAGAGTCTATAGAGGTTGTATAGTTTTAGTCCAAGGTCGCAACACCAAGGCCGATCTCATAGAATTAGAAATGGTGGATTTCGATGTGATCATGGGTATGGATTAGTTGTCTTCCTGCTATGCCATGTTAGATTGTCATGCCAAGATAGTCAGGTTCCAATTTCCAAATGAAGAAGTCTTAGAGTGGAAGGGTAGTTCAACATCGCTTGTAGGTAAGTTTATTTCTTACCTTAAGGCACAACGAATGATCGGTAAGGGATGTCTCGCCTATTTGGCTCACATTATTAATCAAGAATCAGAACCACCATCTCTTCAGTCTGTGCCAGTTGTTAGAAAATTTCCAGAATTTTCCTCGATGACCTTCCCGTGCTTCCTCTGGAAAGAATCATAGACTTTGACATTGATCTCATGCCAGAAAATCAACCCATATCTATACCTCCTTATAGGATGGCTCCAGTAGAACTTAATGAGTTGAGAGAACAGTTGAAAGACCTTCTTGACAAGGGCTTCATCAGGCCGAGTGTTTCACCGTGGAGTGCCCCGATCCTGTTTGTCAAGAAGAAGGATGGGTCTCTCAGAATGTGCGTCGACTATCGGCAATTGAATAAAGTTACCATTAAGAACAAGTACCCACTGCCAAGAATTGATGATTTATTTGACCAACTTCAGGGTGCAAAGTGCTTTTCAAAGATAGACTTGAGGTCGGGGTACCATCAGTTGAGAACTAGAGAAGAAGATATATCTAAAACAACCTTTAGAACTCGCTACGGGCACTATGAATTTCTAGTGATGTCCTTCGGGTTGACAAATGCTCCAACTGCATTCATGGACCTCATGAATAGAGTTTTCAAGCCATTCCTTGATACCTTTTATTATCGTGTTTATAGAAGATATTTTGGTATACTATAAGAGCAAGGAAGATCATGCAGAACACCTCAGAATAGCCTTGAAGACCTTGAAGGAGAATGAGCTTTATGCCAAATTTTCAAAATGTGAGTTCTGGTTGCAGTCAGTGGCATTATTAGGCCACGTGGTATCTAGTGAATGCATAAAAGTAGACCCTCAGAAGATAGAAGCAGTCAAGAACTGGCCTAGGCTGACAACGCCAACCGAAATCAGGAGTTTCTTGGGGTTAGCTGGCTACTATAAAAGGTTTGTAGAGGGGTTTTCCTCACTTGCAACTCCATTAACTAAGTTGACTCAGAAAGAAGTTAAGTTACAGTGGTCAGACGCTTGTGAGCAGAGTTTTCAAGAGTTAAAGAAGAGGTTGGCCACTGCACCTGTGTTAACCTTACCGACAGGTTCGGGTGGGTTCACAGTGTATTGTGATGCCTCTAGAGTGGGTCTCGGTTGTGTTCTTATGCAAAATGGAAAATTTATTTCTTATGCTTTCAGGCAGTTAAAGAATCATGAAAAGAACTACCCCACACACGACTTGGAACTTGCAGCAGTGGTGTTTGCATTAAAGATACGACGACACTACCTTTATGGCGAGCCTTCTGAAGTGTTTACAGATCACAAAAGCCTCCAGTACATTTTCAAGCAAAAAGAATTAAATTTGAGAAAGAGAAGGTGGATCGAGCTATTGAAGGATTATGATATCAATATTCTTTATCACCCGGGAAAGGCTAATGTGGTAGCAGATGCACTTAGTAGGAAGTCAATGGGTGTCTTGGCCCATCTTGCAGTACAAAGGCGAACTTTGGGTCGAGAAATTCAAAATCTGGCAAATGATGGAATTAGATTGGATGAGACCGAAGAAGGAGGTATAACTGCTTATGCCTTAGCGCAATCCTCCCTTGTTGTGCATGTTAAGGCTAAGCAAGACGAAGATCTGTACTTAGTGAAGTTAAAAGAAGGAGTCAGAAACAAAGAAATCACCGCTTTCACTCTAGCAAGTGACGGAGTTTTTAAGTTGAATGATCGGTTATGTGTGCCAGATGCAGATGGTCTTAGGAAGGCCATAACGGAAGAAGCTCACAGTTCGAGGTACTCTATCCACCCAGGTTCTACCAAAATGTATCTAGATTTGAAAGAGTTGTATTGGTGGAAAGGCATGAAGAAGCAAGTAGCAGATCATGTGGCTAAATGTTTGAACTGACAGCAAGTCAAAGCCGAGAATCAGAAGCCTGGTGGCCTAGCTCAGGATATAGAGATACCATAGTGGAAGTGGGAGATGATTAATATGGATTTCGTAGTAGGTCTACCTCACATATACCGTAAGCATGATTCAATTTGGGTTATTGTAGACCGACTGACAAAGTACGCGCATTTCCTACCAGTAAAGAAGACAGATTCCGCGGAGCAATATGCGCATATGTACATCAAAGAAATAGTCTGATTGCATGGTACTCCAGTTTCAATCATATCTGATAGAGTCCCTCAATTCACGACGCATTTTTGGCAGGCATTTCAGAAAAGATTAGGTACCAAGGTCAATTTGAGCACCGCTTTCCATCCGCAGACCGATGGTCAGGAAGAAAGGACCATTCAGACTCTCGAAGATATGATCATGTGTTATAGATTTTGGAGGTAATTGGGGTGATCACTTACCACTTATAGAATTTGCTTACAATAACATCTATCAGGACACATTGGTATGGCTCATTATGAAGCGTTGTATGGGCAAAGATGTTGGTCTCCAGTGGGTTGGTTTGAACCAACAGAGGTGCCTTTGATTGGTCCAGAGTTTGTTTGTGAGGCCTTAGAAAAAGTCCAGCTAATCAGAGAAAGATTGAAAGCGGCTCAGAGTCGTCAAATGTCCTATTCTGACAAGAGACATCATGACTTAGAGTTCATGGTTGGTGACAAGGTATTTTTGAAAGTTTCACCAATGAAAGGAGTTATGAGGTTTGGTAAGAAGGGGAAACCTAGTCCTAGATTTATTGGACCTTATGAGATTATACAAAAGAAGGGAAACGTGGCTTATGAGCTAGCTTTGCCTGTTAAGTTGTCCTCTGTTCATCCTGTCTTTCATGTGTCTATGTTTAGAAAGTACATTCATGATGAGTCGCATATAATACCTGCCGATACCATATAAATTAAAGAAGGCTTGACTTATAAAGAGGTACCTGTAGAAATTCTCGATAGGCAAGTAAGAAAGTTAAGAACAAAAGATATAGCATCGGTAAAAGTTTTGTGGAGTAATCATGATTCAAAAGAGGCTACGTGGGAGGTCGAGGAAGATATGAGGAAGAAATCTCCATATTTATTTGAGGAAAAAGGTATGTGAACCTAGGTTTGGTTTGGCATATATTTTATTTATTAAATACAAGTTAGCATGTGTTTATGTCCTTGCTAGATTATACTTAGTTCTTGAAGTAATTTAGTTTTTGTTAGAGCTTATGTAGTTATTTAACAATTTAGTGCCATGCCAGAGTAAATTTAACTCATTAAAGTGATTTACTTTTGATAACGTGTTGTGCTTTAGATTCTTGTTGGTTATTGCGGTACCTCCTTGCGGGTGCGAGTAATTAATTTATGAGCCGTGTATGGTGCCTATGAATGGCCTGTTATGGAATATTTGGTTGTTGTTGGTGTAGTTGTGGTATTTGTGACGGGGATTTTTTTTTTTGGATAGTCCAATTTACAAGGGAAACTCTGCCGAAATTTTTGAAAATTTAGGGAGTTAGCCAAATTTTGAGTCCCTTGGAAGAGTGAGTAGTGCTAAGAAAACATAAGAGGTTCAAGGACCTAAGGAATGATGGTTAGCTTAAGAATAATTCCCTAGCAACATTCGAGGACGAGTGTTTTTAAGGAGGGAAGATTGTAACACTTCTCAAATTTATAAAAGTTTCGAGACACGCTAATTATAGAATTAAATTATTATTATTATTATTATTATTATTATTATTATTATTATTATTATTATTATTATTATTATTATTATTATTATTATTATTATTATTATTATTATTATTATTATTATTATTATTATTATTATTATTATTATTATTATTATTATTATTATTATTATTATTATTATTATTATTATTATTATTATTATTATTATTATTATTATTATTATTATTATTATTATTATTATTATTATTATTATTATTATTATTATTATTATTATTATTATTATTATTATTATTATTATTATTATTATTATTATTATTATTATTATTATTATTATTATTATTATTATTATTATTATTATTATTATTATTATTATTATTATTATTATTATTATTATTATTATTATTATTATTATTATTATTATTATTATTATTATTATTATTATTATTATTATTATTATTATTATTATTATTATTATTATTATTATTATTATTATTATTATTATTATTATTATTATTATTATTATTATTATTATTATTATTATTATTATTATTATTATTATTATTNTATATATATATATATATATATATACACTTAAATAATTGGATATACAATTAGAAGAATATTAATAATTTTAATATTAATAATTACTAAAAGTATGTATAACTAAATACTACTTAAGTCAACAAAAAAAAAAAGAATGAGAAAACAATAAAGTCACGTGAGTGACTAAGGAAAAGAAAGGCTTATAATGCCATCAGTGAACAGAAAGCCTTGTACAAAGGTTCTGTTTCACAAACAAAAGGCTAAAAGCCTTATACGAAACAGAGGCGCCACATATTGCACAGGAAATTCTAGGGTTCTTCGTAACTCACTAATTCTTGAACTCAGGTATATAAATTCCTTATTGTCAATTACCCTACAGTAGTATTAGGTAAGAATTGAATAGTTAATTTCCTTTTTTCTTTATATCAACAATAGATTTCATGTTTATGCNTGGATAGTCCAATTTACAAGGGAAACTCTGCCGAAATTTTTGAAAATTTAGGGAGTTAGCCAAATTTTGAGTCCCTTGGAAGAGTGAGTAGTGCTAAGAAAACATAAGAGGTTCAAGGACCTAAGGAATGATGGTTAGCTTAAGAATAATTCCCTAGCAACATTCGAGGACGAGTGTTTTTAAGGAGGGAAGATTGTAACACTTCTCAAATTTATAAAAGTTTCGAGACACGCTAATTATAGAATTAAATTATTATTATTATTATTATTATTATTATTATTATTATTATTATTATTATTAT